>CAUDMG010001908.1:665000-835020 GCA_958450375.1 Homarus gammarus
GTTGTGCCCGCCTAAACGACTAATTACACAAACTCCTTATCTCCAACACCACAGCCAGCCAAAGTGAGAGCTCTTGAACACATACACACTCTACAGACTGATAATAACATCACACAGACCATCTACACTGATGGATCCCTCAACACTGCCTGTGGGAAAGCTGGAAGTGCTGTCGTTGTGACTCAACCTAGTGGTAATATTATTAAGAAAATAGTTAATCTTAACAACTAGACATCGTTCCCCAAACTGAATTAGTTGACATACTTATATAGCCATTAAAATTGTTGAATCACTGTCACTGAATCTCTATCGGAAAATGATAGATTTGACGCCCTCGTCAAACTCGCGTCCAACGGAGACTCTGTTGAATGTAATCTAGGTCTGGTATGTCAAAAAGAACCCTTAAAACTGTAATCAGGAAAGCAAGGTGCAAACAGACAATGACCAATCCATTGTTTACCATGATGAGATGCATCAAGTGAAATGTATATATGGAACAAGTAACAAGATCAATTATAAATTACAAGATTTTGTAACCGCTAGACTAAGGTTTGGATATAAGTACAGTCCCGGCCAAAAGACCTGTGCTAGGTAGTTTTGGCTAACCCGGTTACGTGGCACCGTCAGAGACAAGTACGAACACATAACGTGTGCCAGAAACTCTGATTATGTGAACAGTCCATTATATGATGTCTTTATGTGCATATCCTCTATGAGCTACACAACTTACTTTTGATATAACATTATCAGTGACAATGACCACTGTCAGTCAGTAGCTAAAACACAATGCCTCGATCACTAATGTCTACCACACCATACTTTTGAGTTTTAATGTAATACTTGTATCCAAGAAAAACAACAGTGCTGCCGTGCAAAATGAAAGGACATGAACTATTTACGGTGAATTCTTGCCGTCTCATGTCATATTACAAAAGTATGATGATAGGAATATACAGTAAAATTCTATGTCTTAGCAGAAATAAATTATTTACTGTGTATGTTACAAACACACTTTTAATAAATAAAACGAACACACACTGTGTCTGCTAGGCACCTGAATTGTGGTCAAAATCCATTCTAGAGCACTTTGAACTACTCCGCTTATATTTGATAATATTTCTCTTATATGAGTCCCGGGAGGACAGATATTATATAAAACAATATATTGTTAGAAGAGAGGTGGTAATGATGGGTATATTATCCATCTCCTATTGCTTTATTGAAATTAATAGCGACGCCAGCTTCAATGCATATGATAGTTTATTTTAATAGCGAAATGAAGATTCTAGTGCCAATTAATGGCATTCGCCTCAGCCTTTGACTTTTCCGAGGTTATGACTGTTCGGTCATTCCACGAACTACAACCAAGGGAGACCAACACCGTGATATATCCTAGAGAGGGCAATTCGTTGGCATGCGTAACGCCGGGCTAAGTATCAGTGAAATTGCAAGGCAGATGGGAGTCTTGAGATTGACAATGAGGTGTTGGTTGTAGCGGTTTGAAGAGTTGGTAATATAATAGATTTTCTCAAATCAGGACGGCCTAGAATGGCCAGACCAGCCCAGCAGACGATGCGAGGATTGTGGCAGACACTCGCGACCATCCATTCACCAATGAGGTGGCCATGACCAAGTCACTGTACTTGAAGGTCTCGGCTAGGACAGTTAGGCAACGACTCCATGGAAATGGGATCTACCACAGGGTCTCTGCTGTCAGGGAGAGGCCATAAGAACAACACAACGTTGGGAAACTACGGTTCACTGGTCATTATGTCGGAAAGGACCTAGGCTTCTGGGTAATCACGACCGTCTTCATTGCTGGAGACCTGACAACACCTGTTACGACCGATGGAATGTTTATCAAGAAGCCAGAAGCGGTCGCGTGGCTGTAAACATGTGGGGCTGGATCAACCATAACAGTCTGGGCGAGTTGGCGGAGATAATGTGTTTCCTTCTGTTTGTTGTATAAATATAGATATTTATTTATTTTCTTTAGACATAACATGTTTTTTTCCGATCCTCTTGTGAAACACTTTTATTTCACCAAATACTTAGTACTCAATTCAATTTAAAAGTGATATAACACAGTGTACTCAAACCAATTTTACCTATTGGAAAAAAGAGCAAACTCCCAAACCAAGTAACTCTTAAACAGTATAATAATAATAATAATAATAATAATAATAATAATAATATAATAATAATAATAATAATAATAATAATAATAATAATAATAATAATAATAATATTAATAATAATAATAATAATAATAATAATAATAATAATATTAATAATAATAATAATGATAATAATAATAATAATAATGATAATAATAATAATAATAATAATAATAATGGGATGGATGCAGTTGTGGTGTAGAAAAGCAATTTGCGGACGAGGGATCTCGGGTGGAAGCATGAGCCGGTGTCAAGGATGATGCAGAAGCTTCTCAACAAATTTGCAGATGAGGACGTGGTGATGATCCGAGAGATCCGAGAGGGTCAGTGTGTTGATCGATTCTTGATATGTGGAGGTAGGAGGAGGGAGCGAATAATCTTCCATGTCCTCTTCTGCACTTTTTCTAAGTGTTTCCGTTGTGTGGCATTTAGGGAGGAAGAACAGTCAGGGGAGAAATAGGTGAGTTTGGAAAGTATGAATATTGAATATGCACTGAGGATCTCGGGTGTGGGAACTCGAAGGGACTTGAGTCGGCGGAGGAGGTGGAGACGAAAACTGGAGGATTTGACAATTGTACTGGAGCGTGTTTTTCAATTTAGTTTGTAATCTATAGTGACGCCGAGAAGCTTGGTGAAGTCCACAGCATGGAGTGTGTTGGGGTTCAAAGTAATGGAGGGAGGTGGAACAAGGTCAGAGGAGAGGTTGAAGTGCATAATTATGGTCATGGTATGGTTGATGGTGCCATAGTTGCTGGTGGCCTAGTTTTGAAGATTGAGCAATATATTCTGGAGAGCGATGTAGTCGGGAGCCGAGTTGTTCACACTGGTTCCAATGGTGGAGTCGTCGACATATTTTCCAGTGAGCAAAGGTTTCTCTTTGGGCATCATTGATAAACACGAGAAGCAAAGCGGTCCCATCTTGTTGCCTTGGGGGACGCCACAGGTGATTGACTGAAAGGTGGAGACAGCCCCTCGGAAGCATACAGCTTAGCGTTGCCACTAAGAAGGTCTGTAAGCCATGGTATAAGACTTCTCCGAAACCCGAGGTCGATAGTTTTGTTGATAATTAAATTGTGGTCGACTAGGTCAAATGCCTTGGTTAAGTCAATGAAGGCGACAGCCATTGACGTCTTTCGTTTTTCCAGATGGCGGTATTTGAAGTCGAGAAAGCTGACAAGACAGTGAGTAGTGAAGCATATTGCCAAATTGCTGAGGATCTATGGTGCCTACATTATCAGAATAGGCCCAGTCAAAAACGAAACTTTCGCAAATTAAGCTGGGTATTGGGTGATGGCATTGGGTTGTATCTCATTTAAGGATTATGGGCTCGTTGACTTGGGCACTGGTGACACATATGAGGTCTTCCAGTTAGCTGGGCATCTTGATTGTCTAATGGAAGCATTGACGATGGAACAGAGGAGCTTACCTAATTTCGGGAAGAACTGCTTGTAGAGCTTCATCCGTAAGTAATTGGGGGAGGCAATAGTTATGATAATAATAATATTATTAATAATAATTATGATAATTCATAGTACATAAAATTTATAACACAAAATACAAAATTGAAAATAAAATAATAAATTAATAATGATAATAATAAGAATAATAACAACACTGTAATAATAATAATAATAATAATAATAATAATAAAGAAATATAAAAATTAAAAAAAAGATCAAAAGTGAAGTGGCGTGTGAGGGAGGCGGAACGACGTCGGCAGGAAGAGAGGCGGTGTCAGCAGGTGGCGAGGGGACTGGTGCTGGTGGCGAGGAGACTGGCACTGGTAGCGAGGAGACCTGAGCTGGTAGTGAGGAGAGTTTTAAAGGTTGCGGGTCGTTAGGGTCACGAACCCCGGGAACATTACCAATGAGAATACTAGTGAATTTAATGGGCGCTCTTACCACATTAGACCAACCAATGAAATAGGGACGACGCAGGTAACACCTATCAACAGGGAACTGGTCAACATGGCCTAAATAATCGGCGACACTAACCTTCGAGCAGCTGGACACGTCAGCGTTAGGCAGGGCTTCCTCAGAGACAATAATGCACGAACAACCAGTGTCCCTGATGAAAGTAGATGCCCTAGACCCATTTATTGTTCCGCTGACACAATAACGGGGGCAGCTCCTGTCTTCCAAACAGAATCCGACCTTGCAGCTGGGCTGATGAATGTCGGTAGATTTGAAGGCGCGGGGATTCCTGGGACAGCGAGAACGAATGTGCCCTTCTTCTCCGCAGTTGTGACACCGCACGGCCGGTGAACTACTCCTCTGTACTCCTGAGGATGGTTCCTCAGAGGACGGAAGCTTCGTGTTCTTCACTGCAGGAGGGAGAGACTTAGGGTAGGCGTTGTGAGCGGACGCCCAGTTGTCAGCAAGTTCTACAGCTTCTCCCAGCGTCGCTGGCTGGTGTTCCTTAATGAAAATTCTCAAGTCTGGCGGTAGAGAAGACAAAACTGATCCAGGTGGATTCAAAACTGCTGGTGTGTTTCCCCTGCTCTAATCTTTGTTCTGTGGAAATCATCACGATAACCATCAGAAGTCTTGTTAAACCCTCGGAAGAGAGTTTGCTTCAATGAAGAGTAATCTCTAGCGATGTCGGCAGACAGGGACGTATAAATCTGTACTGGTCTCCCACTCAGTAGGCTACCCAACCTTACAGCATAGCCATCTTGGTCCACACCAACCAGCTCGGCTACCCGTTCAAACCTAACAAGGTAGGAGGCGATGTCTTCTCCTTCACGATAAACAGGCAGACTAGGTTTTACAACATTATCTTGTATATGGCCAGAGGATTCTGGTCTACTTGAACATTAATCCTAGCTAGTTCTATGTCCGTTTCTGTCTGCAACTTAGCTAGATCTAACTCTCTCTCTCTCTCTCTATGTGTGTTTCGTGCCTCTCTCTCTCTCTGTCTGTTGCGTTCATCCCTCTCGGCAGTCTATTGGCTGACCACATACTGACCAACCTCAGTACCTGTCAGACCGAGGGCCACCGCTTGACCTTTCAACTCCTCAAAACTAGACAAAATGAAACAAAAGGCCAAAAGACAAAGTGACAAAATAAACAACTTACCCAGCAACTAGCCAAAAGTAACTACTTAGTGGCTCAATCAAACCATTGAATGGTTTGATCTGGCTGGAGGAATCCTTGTTTCTCACCCAGTCCAGTTAAATCACCTCAGGGAAAAAAACCGCACCAGGTGAATCAACAACAAAATGCTAAGACAGCATTCACGGTGCACCCCAACCAACACTAATTAACTTTCCTAGTACAGTACAAGGGAGAGCAACAAAATTAGCACAACAGAAGGAAGGGATAAGCATCAAACAACACTTACTTACGGGCCTCAGACAGCAAGTGGTGTGCACACGGCGACTTACAACAAACACGGGAACAAATGTTAGCTCTCACACACCAAGGTTAGAGACAGTCCCTTGCCAGCCTAATAAGGATCTTATAAAAGGAAAGTCGAGAACCATGGTTTTCTGAGGGATAACAAACAACCGTTCGAGATTGACATCTCTTTACTATGAAAATAACGCATAACTCTGACACCACTCACACAAATATCAAATAACAGTTACGGGAGTCAAACAATTAATGGAGTCAAACAATTAAGAGAATCAAACAGTTAAGAGAGTCAAACATTTAGGGGAGTCAAACAATTAATGGAATCAAACAATTAAGGGAGACAAACAATTACGGGAGTTAAACAATTAAGAGAATCAAACAATGAACAGATATTTCCTACGGCGGCGGCCCTGTGGAACGTTCTGGAAAGTAGTGATCCGCTCTCAGGGGGAAGGTCAAGTCAGCTTCCTCACTTGGTGCCGGCGGGCGATGTCTTGCTGCACAGGAGAGACGCCTGGACACGGACAGTGTGGGGGAAGTGGCGATGACGTGGCAGCCGCGGTAGTAGCTGGGATAGGTGTCTGGAGATTAACAGTCGATTTGTGAAGGTCTGGGGAAACAGCCCACGAGTCCAGGACCTCAGATGAGAACACAACCAGAATTTGAACGAACAGCGGGATGTAAGTACAGCTGTGATGACGGCTGGGTAGTGTCTGATGTGTGTCGAGGCGGCATGGGACCTTCTCACCTCCGTCTACCCCCCCCCCCCCCCCAAGAGGGTTACGCAAACAAGCAAACGAGTGGCGGGCAACCATCCTGCTCATTACAGCCCTGACACATTCTATTCCCTCTAACTATCGCCCCATTGCCCTAACTTTATCCCTCTAAGATTTTTTAAACTATCTTAAACTCCCATTTTCTCCGTCACCTTGAACGCCATTCTCTTTTGTCTTATCACCAGTATGGCTTTCGCCAGGCGAGATATACTGATGATCTGCTCTCCTATTGCACCCATCTTTGGTCATCCTCTCTTAGGGATTATGGGAAAGTTTCGTCGTGGCCCTCGACATCTCCAAAGCATTTGACAATAGGGTATTGCACAAGCCTTTGCTTTCTAAACTTCCCTCTTATGGTTTCTCTCCCCCACTTTGTTTTCTAATATCTAGCTTCCTTGACAACCGATC
Source organism: Homarus gammarus (assembly GCA_958450375.1). Lineage (NCBI taxonomy): Eukaryota > Metazoa > Arthropoda > Malacostraca > Decapoda > Nephropidae > Homarus > Homarus gammarus. The sequence continues at coordinate 671,718 of CAUDMG010001908.1, forward strand.
CATTGCAGTTGTTGTCGAAGGATCGATCTCTTGCTCTTTCTCCACCAATAGTGGTGTTACACAGGGTTCTGTTCTTTCACCTACTGTCTTCCTTCTTTTTATCAATGAATTACTTCTCACTACAACTAATTCTATTCATTCTTACGCTGATGATTCTACTCTTTACTCTTCACATTTTCCCCTTCCTCCTAACTCTCAAACTAGATCTGTTTCTAGAGCTGATGTCATTACTTCTATCAATGAGGATCTGTGCAGCATCTCTGAATGAGGAGGTAGAAACTTGGTTAAATTCAATAGTAATAAAACTCAGTATTTACCAATTACACTTTCTAAATTAGACGATCTCCCACCAATTATATTTCAGGACGCTATCATTCTGCCAAATTCTGAAATAGATATGCTAGGGCCTCACCATTTCCTCCAATATGTCGTGGAAATCACACATCTTTAACATAGCTAAAGCTGCCTCCCGAAAGTTGGGAATACTGTACAGATGCTGTAGCTACTTCCTTCCTGAGCAGTTGCTTCAAGTATATAAGGGATTCATTCGTCCTAACTTGGAGTACTGCCCTCATATCTGGGGTGGCTCTTCTTTTGTCCAACTGTTTGATAGGGCGGAATCAAAGGCATTTCGTCTTATTAACTCTCCTCCTTTAGTTGAAAATCTTTCTTCCCTTTCTCTTCGCCGCAATGTTGCTTCACTCTCTCTCTTTTACAGGTACTTTAACGGGCAATGTTCGGTGGATTTGGCATCCTGTGTACCGCCGGCAAGGCCGTGGGCTTGTAACACACGTCTTGCCCGCGGTGCCCACCGTTTCTTTGTAGATGTCGGTCACACTAAAATATCCCGTTATAATATATCCTTTTTTCCTCACACAGCCAAACTGTGGTATGCTCTGCCTTCTTCTGTGTTTCCATACTTATACAATCTGTCTCACTTTAAAAAGCTGGTTTTCCGGCATCTTCGCAGTGTAGATAAACACAGTATAACCTTTTTATTTTCTATTTTTAATTTCCTTATGTTCTTATTTTCTCGCCCCATAGGATTGTGGGTTGTTCGACCTGTGCCCGGGTGGGCTAATTCCCGTAAAAAAAGAGAAAAAAAAGCAGACACACTTGCTTCGATACCTCGGTCTCAAAGTCAGATGGGAAATTGGCCCTGAATCGGCGCTCACTGGGGTCGAGTAGCTTCGTGAAGCAGTTTCTTCTCTTGGTGTCAAGTCGGATATTCTTGGGAAGATTCGGCTAGGTAAATGGAGATGATGTCCCGACAAGAGATGATGATCTGGTTCTGGATAATGCGTTGTACTGATGTGCCGTATTGTGATGTCCTAGGGTTGCAGACATAAGGACCAACGCAGCAAATGTTGGTTTGAAAATTTGTGCCAGTCCAAGAAAGTCAAGGGGTTGTGATCCGTATAAATCAGCAGGGGTCGAGTGCCATAAAGGTAGCACTCAACGTTTTTATTGCAGAAATGATGCTGAGTAGTTCCTTTTCAATGGTACTGTATGCCAGTTGGTGGCTCATGAGTTTTGCAGAGATAGGCGACAGGTTACAGGACCTCTATCATCCTCCTGCAGTAGAACGGCTCCTGTAGCATGGTCACTGCCGCCAGTTTGAAGGATGAAGGGAAGATCAAAGCTAGGTCAGTACAGGATCATTAGCCACGAGCTGTTTCAGTTGTTCAAAGGATTCCTGGCAGACAGTAATCCAGCGGAAGGAGATTTTTCCCCCTGGTGAAATGAGTCAAAAGGGCTGCGACGATAGTGAGTTAGGGCAGTAGTGACGGTAAAACCCCGCTTTGCTCAGGAAGTGCATGAGAGCCTTCCGAGTTTTAGGGGCAGGGTAGTTAGAATGGCTTAGGGGTTGCCTTCTTTGGTCGGACCCTGCAGAAGGTGGTCTTGACCAGGTTGATGGTCAGGTGCACCTCCTCCAACCTCTGCAGAACGGTCGACAGCTGTACTAGATGGCGGGACCAAGTCTCTGAAAAGTCCATAATGTCATCCAAGTACACATGAACACCTTCGAGGTCTTGCAAGAGGTAATTCATAAGTCTTTGGAAGGTGGCTGGACTATTCCTCATCCCAACAGGCATAACTAGACACAAAAAAAGGCCAAAAGGAGTTATGAATGCTGAGATTGACTGGCCTTTCTCAGAGAGTCTTACTTGATAGTAACCTTTAAATAAGTCCAGTTTAGAAATTAATTTTGATTGACCAACTGAATCAATTAGATCATCTATTCTAGGTATGGGATACGAATCTGGAACCGTCTGCGAGTTAACTCGGCGGTAGTCTGTGCACAGACGTAGTTGGCCACCTTCCTTGAGCACAAGAAGGCAAGACGAAGCCCAAGGGAGGCTTCTTGGAACTGCTAGGCCGTTCTTCAGTAAGTAGTTCACCTCGTCTCTCATCTGCTGCTGTTTCTTCGGATGGAGTTCCAGGTCTTAGTTCAGTATCATGTTTTATTATTGCACGGGGGCAATGGTGTCTGAGAATACTATAGGGTTACTTTGAATTAGGGTGGCCACATCTTTGATTTGGTTGGGGTCAGATGTCCTAAGTACGTTGCTTGGTTGTTTATAATTTCTGAGTTTTCGATACCACTCCATGGAGTCGTTGGATCTTTAGTATGTACAGCATTTATAATGTTACAACGTAATCTCGGGGAGTCCACGGCAGGTTCTCTACTTACTGTAGATAGGGTTTGAGTAAATTTATATGGATTAGCTGAGCGGCCTTCCTACGGTTTGGTGTCAAAAATATATATTTAACTTTATTTTTTTCTGCATTACGTAGAGGCCATGGTACTTTTCTGACATGGGAGAACCAGGAATAGGGAAGTAGGCTAGGACATTGTCTCCAACACTGAACTCTAATCTTGGCATATTTATCATAGTGATGTATCATATTAGTCTGAGATGTTAACAGGTTCTCTTTTGCGAGTTTGCGTACTCGACTCAAGGTTGTTTGAAGTCTTTTAAGGTAATCTTACACTGTAGTAGTATGGTCAGAAGTAGGATTAAGCCATCTCTCTTCGACTAGTTTTAAAGGCCCTCTAACCTTCCTACCAAACAGCATCTCAAAACGTGAGTAGCCAAGAGAATCCTAAGGAGCTTCTCTTATAGCAAACAAGGCATAATCCAAACCTTCATCCCAGCATTCCTGGTGTTCACAACAATACTTGTGAAGCATGGACTTTACTGTCTGATACCACCGCACAAGGGCTACCTGTGACTGTGTGATAAGCGGTGGACAGGGTATGCTTAATGCCTAGCTCTTTGACTACCTCTTTGAAGAGGTCGCTGGTGAAGTTGGTACCCCGATCACTGTACTTCTTGAGGAATGCCAAAAGTGGTAAACGTGTGCACTAAATGTTTAATAATAGTTTTAGCAGAGATGCTCTCGATACCTGGTAGTGGGACACATGATTGTTAAGATATATTTGTTTCTTTTCTTAGTGTTTGGCAATGGTCCCACACAGTCCATTATTATTTTCCGAAAAGGTTCTGATGGAACAGGAATGGGTTGTAAATGATAAGGGGGAATTGGCTGACAAGGCTTTCCTGTTATTTGGCAAATGTAGCAGGAGCTTATGAATTCTGATACATCCCTCTTCATTCCAGGCCATTAAAGATCCTGCAACAATTTGCGCTAGGTCTGACATCGGCAATATTACCTGATGGGTCTCAGCCCAAGAGTCGTCAATCGATAGATTAGGTTATCTATAAAACCTAAGAAGAATACCGTCCTTGGAGTAGAAAGAAGGATTTTTCTCAATCTCCTCCTCATCAACAGCTTCCTTATGAATTTTAGCCAATGTTGGGTCAGCATTTTGTGCTTCAATCAATTTTTCAGGGGTCATGAGTTGATTGAGTAAATCACCATCCCTGGTCAGAGGTACTGCAGGCAGTGCAGGATTACCACCAAGGTCCCCTGAACCAGTCTGTGCAGTAGTACTGTAGATAGTTGTGGAGGATCATCTACCTGTATATCATCACTCATGTCTAGCCTGGCTTGAGACCTAGTGACAGCACATATAGGAAACAAATATGGTTGCTCTTTCTCAGCTTCTACAGTATTGTTATGTGGGAAGGGGGAGTTCTGAACCCTCCATGAGGGAACAACCAAATTGCCAGCCAAGTCATTTCCCAGAAGGAGGGTTGCGTCAGGAATTGTCAATGCTGAATCAGTAACATCCACAATCGCTGAACCTTGTACAAGATCGCGCTTTGGATAAATTTTTGCTACATAGACCGAAATTGTGGATGTCAACCCTTTTAGATATACCTTTTCCCCTGTGAAACACTTATGAATGTCTGGAAATGCCTTCCTCACGATTACAGCTTGTGCTGACGCAGTGTCTTTGACAACTTGAACTGGATGTTTCCTTGAATTAAGGGTGCGTGAAACTGTTCCCATTGATTACAAAGCTTTGAAAATATCCTCCCGAACATTACTGCCGGGCAGGTAAGCTGAGGCCACTGGTTTAATATAATTTGTCTCCTTAGAAATTTTGCATTTAGGATCAGGACACTCCCTAATTACACGACCCTCTGTCTTGCAGAATCTACAAATTGGTAATTTGCACCTAGCTGACTCTGTTCACTAGACTTATCTACAGCACCTGGTTTTAAACCTGCAGAGGACTGTACATTTTGAGGCTTTTTCTTTTCACCAGGGGTGTGGCGATGGACTAGTGAAAAGATGTCTGCTACCTTAGCTGCCTTAAGAAGATCAGTCTCCTCCTTATCTGTCAGGTGGGTGTAACACGATTTGATACGGAAACTTTCCTTTGCATCCTCTAGCACCATGAGGTTGGCTAACTCCTCGAATTTTCTGATGGCAACTGTGAAAAGTTCTTGGTTTCTCAGAAGCAAACTCTACGTACGTTTTGGTATGTATTTAGTTTGTTAAGGTTACGGAAAGCTTGTCTATATTTTTCAACAGTAATTGAATATTTGGCAAGCATCACCTCCTTCACATTTAGAGAGTTTCGGTCACACAAGCCATTGTTTTTTATGCCTCCTAAAATTGTTGGTAGTGGACTCAAACTACCTGAAAATATTTCTTGGTTGAATTCTGAAAAACAAGGTGTTAACTTAGTATTTTTTTGTGATGTCAAACGTCTGTTTTCTTCACGCCTACTGGACTGTTTCAGACACAACACTTCCAACTCATGCTGCCTCTCTCTCTCTCTCTCTCTCTCTCTCTCTCTCTCTCTCTCTCTCTCTTATCTTTTTCTTTCTCTTTCTTCCTTTCTTTCCACTCTTTCTCCTCTTTCCCTTTCTCTGACTTTTGCCTCAAATTTCAACATCTCAAACTTTACTTTATCTAACTAGAGTAAGGTTTGGGTGTCAGTGGCACTTGTCACAGCCTTAGCAGAGTCTGTACCGTCAACGTTATTTTCCTCTTCCTCGCCAAAGTGTTCTAGTATCATGTTCTTTAACTGTGCTTTGGTTATTTCAGCACAAAATTGTATTCTAACATGTGTGGCTATATAGCGGAGATCGTCCTTGCGAGGGTTTGAGATTTTCAAAAGTTCCACTGAGCGATGTGTCAAATTCTACCGCATTAAAGTCTGACACCTTGAGCGAAGGAAAGGTTCCGACCTTTCAACTCGAATTGACTTCTTGCTTTACAAAGATTATCATGTAAACTGAGTAACTTAATAACATTTATATTAAATATTGATAAGATAGTTAATAAATTAGGGACATTACATAACACAAGTGAAACACAAAATATGAAATTATCAAAACAAAGTAACACAAAAACGCATTTATCAAAACATACCAGAATATTACTCAATTATTCTTATTTTAAACATTAAATGCACATACTATATACAACAACGCAACAAAATTAAAAAAAATGGCAGCTCAGGTAGCAAGTCTAGGATGACCAATCACAAGTTACGAAGGATTAACGTCGTAGTCCACTACCATCAAACCATCAATCACAACACCACCAGCAGTAGTCCTTAATACAATTCGTCGTCCACACTGCGGGAGAAGACGAACACTGTAGGCCGCAGAGAAGAGACTCAGCTTACCAGGCAGACACACTTACCTCAATACCTTGCTCTCATAGTCAGATGGGAAACTGGTTCTGAATCGGTGCTCACTGAGGCCGAGTAGTTTGATGGAAGTTGTTTCTTCTCCTGGTGTAAATTTGGTGAGGAGGGAATATAGTCATCACAGTATGTACAGATGAAAATCGATATATTAGCATTCACCGAAATATGGATAAATTTAGACTTATGTGAGTTATCTGTCGAATACAAAGTTAAAAGTTACAAATTATTCCATACCGATAGGGTTAATGAGCAACTTTGGGATGAAATACGCAGGGCATTCAGACATAGCAAAGTCTGTATTAGAGGCGATTTTAACTTTAGTAAAAAAAAATGGACCGACATTACGGTTAACTCAGAATCAACACTTTTCTTGAAACAGTTCAGGACGGTTTCCTAAGTCAGTATATAACCGAACCTATCCGGGCCAAATATACTAGATTTATTTCTGTCAAATAAAGAAAATCCCATTAATAATGCCGATGTAGAGAACGAACTAGCTAACAGCAACCACAAAGAAGTGAGATTCAAAGTAGAACTTAATGTCAGTCGCAAAGAAAATTCCATTAAAGTCCCACATTTCAGAAATGAATACTTTGATCGATTGAAAAGGCAGCTGAGAGAAGTTGCATTACGTTTGGTAATGAATTTCATGACCTCATGGGAGGTGGTAAGTAATGTGACCTGATGTAGATTAGGGCGTGGTTTTAGAATAGGAAACAGAGAACCAGAATTCATGACACTAAATCCGAATGAGGTAACGTCACTAGTGGAGTATTCCAAGGTTCACTAAATGCACCATTACTATTTATCATATACATAAACAACATAGATATAGACATAAGTAAATTTGCTGACGAAACTAAAATAGGGCGTGTTACTAAATCTGACGAGGACTCCACAAAATTACAGGAAGATAGAAACAAAGTTTTTGCATGGTCTGAAAAATGGCAGATGAAATTTAATGTGGACAAATATCAAGCCTTGGAGATGTAAACAGAGAAACCAGATATCAGAGGAACAACACTGATATAGAGAAATCCGACTGTGAGAAATCTTAAACCAAGAAAAAAATGCGTATTTGCTCGAATCAAGGCTAGGAATGTACTTGTGCTCAAACAAAGAAGTCTTAATTACAAGACTACTGAGGTTATTCTAAAACTATATCTTAAGCATGTGAGACTCACTTTGATTATACAGTTCAGTTTTGGTAACCGTACTACAGAATGGATATCGAGTCCCTACAAAGCATACAGAGGATAATGACAAGACTAATCTCGGTCATTAGGAACCTGGAATACAGAGACACATTAAAGCACCTGAATTTGCATTCCCTAGAGAGACGTAGAGTGAGGGGCGATAATTATGGTTGGAGGGATACGAGTATAAATGGAAGTCTGGGTTAAACAAAGGTGATATAACAAAGGTAATTAAATTAAGTTCGTCCCTGGTTGGATAATTATCCAACCAGGGACGAACTCGTAGCAATGGTTTTAAATTATACAAATCTAGATTTAGGCGTGAGATAAGTAAACACTGGTTTGGAAAAAGAATAGTGGATGAGTGGGGCAAGTTATCAAACATCAACTCCAACACACTGGATAGCCTCAAATATTGGTCGGACGAATATATTAGCGATAGGGGTTGGGTGTAAACAGGACTGCCTAGTGTGGGCCAATAGGCCGGCTGCAGTTTACTCCATTCTTATGTTCTTATGTTCCGGCGCTGGTGCTTGTCTCCCTCGGTAAGCATTCGGACTATCTCGAAAGTATTGACACCTCTTGTGGTGCTCCTCCAAGCGTTACTGTGTGGAGTGATCGTCTCCCAGGTGACGGGGTCAAGTGCCAGACCAGATATATCTCCACACACCAAGACACTAAGTCCTTGACTGTGAGATAGAGAGGTTCACTATATTACCAAATCCCCCATCCATGAGACCGGTGTTCTGATACTATTTTTTTTTGGGGGGGGGGGGGGCAGGGAGAGTTAATTTGCATGACTTAGGGTAATATATGAAAAAAAAACGCTGGTGCTATTTTTTAGCCACCATCTTTGATATTTGGTGACCATTTTTAGATGTTGGGCGTTTATGTCACTTTATCAAAATCCATGGCATTAAATTTGGAAAAACACAAAAATAATAAGAATATTAATTAATATAACTGTTTTTAGTTATTGATATGCCGTTATTTTATTTTATATATATTTATTTATAATTTTATATTTATTTCAATAAAAGTTCTTCAAAGGACAAACCCAGCTATATGGGAAGATCTAAGAATATTTCTTTGTCTGTGAAGACATTAGGCATACCTTTCAGCAACTTGTTTGTTGACTCAGCACTGGGGGATAAATTCAAAGATATTAGTAATAAAGCCGGTATAAAAGGTCCATAGGTTCCTCCTCATTCCTCCAGAAATGTTGGTGCTGTGTCAGGAATTCAAGCATTATTTTTGAGAAACTATTGGTCGTGAGAAAAAGGAACACTATAAATTGAATGTATCTAATATACTATAGGACAAGGCGTATGTCTGTCTGTCTGTCTGATTGTTTGTGTGTGTGTGTGTGTGTGTGTCTGTTCTGGGCAGCCGAAACGGCACAATCGTTTTTCATCAAACTTTGTGAAAAAAATCGCAAAAAATTCGTACAGTGGAACAAACCTGGCCCCATATCGATGTTTTGTTTAGGAAGCCATTAATTAACCATTTTATTTACGCTGGAAAATGATGCAAGTCTACAGACTTGTCGCACCCTCATTCGATGTACACTGTCAGCCCACGATTGCAGTTATCGTACGGCTCCCTCATCCTCCCCCCACTTTTTTTCTTAGCCTACTTTTTTAATGTTATTTCGATTAGTAAAGGAAGAAAGATTAGTAAATAGAAAAATAAAGAAGGGGAAACAGAAAATAGTTACAGAAAAACAGGTGGGGGGAGCTGAATTTCATCATGCGTCTGGATGTGCAGTTTCAATGTTACCAGACGACCTTACAGCTACAGTGTATTCTTATTCCTGTGGGGTGACTGTACATGGAAAAGGAGAAGAGATAAAAAGATTATAACAGGAATGCATGGAGAAGATGACTACAATAGACTCAGGGTGAATATAGACAGTGAAACAGAAAGGAGGTTGACAAAAATAGACACATTCATGCATGCACAAATAGACAATATGGCAACTAACATGACAGCAGCTGACTGACTTGTTCACATTAGACACACAGGCAGACTACGACAACAACGGATAAGACAGACAGATTTGACGACACAAAGAGTACAGGCGGGCTTACATTCAAACACCACGCAGACGAACAGACAGTTGGGATGGCAATAGACAGGACAGATAGATTTGAGACAGATTAGAAGGCATTTATAAACAAAAGTAACACCAAATTGACCATAGCTGCGTCAGTGAGGGTAGGAGGTCTTACATCCACCAGCGTAAATAATAAGACGCATTGAAAACTAGCACCCCCGCGCGGAAAGAACATGATGGATCGGTCAGTCATGTGAGATGGGCCTAAAATTGACTCACGTAGATGACGACTATGATGACTTAACACAGGTGATGACTTGAGCAGATGGTGACTAATCTAAGCAGAAACAAGGTCACTTCTCTTCATAATATAATTTATCTCGGAATGATCATCGGTGATTCATAATAATTTTTATTTTATGATTTTAACCTCTCCTTTTGGCGAAAATATCTTTAACTAATTATTCTAACCTTTATTCTATTCCTTCTTATAATATATTAGATACTGTAAGTATCACGACCACGACCATGATTATAACAACCACGACGATGATTATAACAACCACGAATATGATTATAAGAACCACGACCATGATTATAACAACCACTACCATGATTATAACAACCACGACTATGATTGCAACAACCACTACCATGATTATAACACTCACGGCCATGATTATAACAACCACGACTATGATTATAACAACCACTACTATCATCATAACCACGACTATGATTATAACAACCACGAACATGATTATAACAACCACGACCATGATTATAACAACCACGACCATGATTATAACAACCACGACAATGATTATAACAACCACGACCATGATTATAACAACCACGACCATGATTATAACATCCACGACCATGATTAAAACAAACCACGACTATGATTATAACAACCACTACCATGATTATAACAACCACGAATATGATTATAAGAACCACGACTATGATTATAACAACCACGACCATGAATATAACAACCACGATCGTGATTATAACAACCACGACCATGATTATAACAACCACGACGATGATTATAACAACCACGAATATGATTATAACAACCACGACCATGAATATAAGAACCACGACCGTGATTATAACAACCACGACCATGATTATAACAACCACGAACATGATTATAACAACCACGACCATGATTATAGCAACCACGACAATGATTGTAACAACCACGATTATGATTATAAGAACCACGACCATGATTATAACACTCACGACCATGAATATAACAACCACGATTATGATTATAACAACCACTACTATGATCATAACCACGACTATGATTATAAAAATCACGACCATGATTATAACAACCACGAACATGATTATAAAAACCACGACCATGATTATAACAACCACGACCATGATTAAAACAACCACGACCATGATTATAACAACCACGACCATGATTATAACAACCACGACCATGATTAAAACAACCACGACCATGATTAAAACAACCACGACCATGATTATAACAACCACCAATATGATTATAACAACCACGACCATCTGGAAAACGATGTCGCTGTACGCTGTCAGCTGAACGACGGTTGTGCGCAAGCCTAGCACGACGTTCGAACTTTCACGCCTCGGTAAACTGTACCACCGGACTCGCCACCGGGCACAAAGGGACCACGACCACTTGTCAGCTACTATCTGCCTAATTTGTCAATCAATCAGAGTCCCGTCCTCATACCTGAGGAATGACTGCCACAGTCCTCCACTCAAAACGTTTTCGGGGTGTTTTTACAATTTATTAAAGGTTTTTATTATCCACCAGGGAACCCAGTTTTTAGTTTTATTCATCCATTCCAGTCTCTGCCTTCCCGTAGCCCTCCTACCCTCAATTTTTCCCATTAATATTTTTGTTATTATCCCCCTCATCTCTAATTTCATAACCAAAGTGTCTCATTTTTCTTTTTCAGTACATTTCAAATAATTCTGTTTAAATTTTTGTTATTCTTAGTACTTCTTCATTTGTTTTTCTGTCAGTGTAGCTTATTTTTAGCATTCGCCTATAATGTAACATACTGTAATATTTCAAAGGCCTCCAAACTCTTTCTGGTGTCTGCTGAAAGTGTAAAGCTTCTGACCCATACCTCAGTCTTTGCCACATAAAGCCTTGAATCTTATATTTTCCATCACAACTCATACTCATTATTTATCTGAACAAACATGTATCAGGACTGTTAATGAAACCTGATTTGCATATTGATTTCGAGTAACTAATTATTCCGCTATTCACTCCAAAACATGTTATGTACCATGATAATAACTGCTACCTAGGCGATATATTAGTTCGGTAACGGTAATGTAATTCTAACAATATATGTCAGGAGGATGGTTCTGTATACTAGATGAATCTGAAGGAGTTTCGGTGTTCATTATTTTTATTCACATTAAATAAATAAATAGCTGAGTATATGAAAATATACTCTTTACACTTATGTTCATATAAGTTCGGCGTGGTGATTTTTGGACCCCACATTACCTATCTAGGGTAAAGTAATGTTCTCTTAGTAACTCTCTCTACCTGGCATAGATACTCACTGGTATATTATAATGCTGTCACACTAACACACTGACACATATACTGGCACACTAACATATTTACACACTGACACACTGACACACTGACTCACCAACACACTGACACACTGACATACATTCTAACACACACTGACATACTGACACACTGACTCACCAACACAGTGACACCCTGAGATACCTACACACTAACACACTGACACATTTATACACTGACGCAGACACACTTAACGCACTTACACACTAACATACTTACACACTTATACTAATATAATGGCAAACTTACACATTGACACACATACATACTTACACACTAGCACCAGCCACACCTAATCACTAACACACTCACACATTGACAAACTTACACACCGACGCTAACTTATTGACTTATTGACACACTGACGCACAACTACAAAACACTTTGTCGTTTACCAATTGCTCGAGATGATAAGAGTTTAATACTTTGTTTATGTATTTCAGGAGAGTTAACAGAGAGGACGGTTGATGGTGAGACTTTGAATATGAATTAAGTGAGTCTGAGAAGTAAGGGATGGAACATTGCCTGATTTTGGGTAACTCTCTCTCTCTCTCTCTCTCTCTCTCTCTCTCTCTCTCTCTTACATCAGAATTGGCTGTAACAATATATCGCTTAAGGCAAATTTTCACTTTACACGAGAACGAGGAAATTGCTTTCATTAAGAATACGTATTCAATCTGTGTCTGGGAGGAAGAAGATGGAGATGGGAGAAGATGAATAAGAAAAGGTGGATAATAGGAGAAATGACCAGAATAAAGGGGGAGAAAACTATAGGGGAAGGTAGAGGTGAGGAGAGGAAAAGAAAGATTAGATAATGGAGGGGAAGAAAAGGGGGACAGAGGAAGGGAGGAGGATAAAGATGGAAAAGAGTAAAGTGACAGGACAAAGACAAAAAAAGTAGAGAGGATAAAGACGAAGGAGAGGGAGATAAATGAAAATACAGAGGGAAGGAAGAATAAGAGGGCAAATGAGATGAAGGATTAGGGATTGAAGCGGCTAGTTTGTTGTGAGCAGTAGCGCAAAAGGATAAAAAAAAGGTCACAAATGGAGCGGGAAAAGGACTCTCGTGGTCAGGGTATTAGGGTAGTGAATGTTGCAGAGTATTTTAAATGCATCGTTTGTTTAGTTCTGTACATAGAGGGTGACTTATTCACAACTGCGAGAGTACAGCAGCATGGGGTAATATGCCTGGTCGTACACTTAGTTATTCACATCTGAATGAGAGGTATTCAAGCATATGATGTATTTGTTTCTTTTCATGGAAATTGACTTGGCTACTAAGTGCAAAAATGTGGATACAATCATAATATGTCAGTTATCTTGCCATTAAATATAAAGTATCTGTGCCATTTCACTCACATGGTACTCTGACCTGTACCCGAAAAGGTTCTATCTTCTTAAGAGGTTAATTGTAATTCCGTGAGATTGGTGTGCTGAAATAGTTTTTAAGGTAGATTTGTATGTTTTACGGTATTATGTAGCGAAAATTCACTGGTGCTATTAGTTTTTTTTTGCCGCCAGCCTGGTTATATGGCGGCCATCTTGAAAATTTAAGTAAACAAATCAAAATCGCATATAAATATTAATTTACAAGTCACTAGGAGTAAATTTTGTTGTACAGTAGTAGGTTTTAATCACATGTTTGGGATCAGAATTTGGAAAATAATTGCGATACTTACTGATGTACTGCATGTCTTACTACATGTGTAGGAATTACTATACTGTAAGTAAGCTTCAGATTAGATACTTAAATAGCCTCTATTATGTCAAAAGTAACACAATGATTGTGCTGACCATAATCTATATTGAAATTTAATTATCGAAACCAAGAGACTTAGATCATATACTATATATATATATATATATATATATATATATATATATATATATATATATATATGTAATATTCAGAAATTCCGACCGGTTGCATATATATATATATATATATATATATATATATATATATATATAAAATATATATATATATATAATCAACGACCTCATCAGCAAGGAATCGAACCCTCGACCTACTGGGTGTGACCATGGAACGCTTACCGGCTAGGCCACAAGGACACTAAAAGCAGTTCTAGACTCTGTTATATTTCACACAAAGCCTGTTCATCGAGCTGATGGCGCCGTCAACCTCAATGGGAAACTGCCCGTGCCTCTTATGTGGTGTCAGTAGCATTTTACCGAATCCAGCTGGTATGAAACGCGAGGTACATATATATACTTCATTTTTAGTCCATATAACACACGGACTTTGAACATATAATCAACGACCTCACCAGCAAGGAATCGATGAACAGGCTTTGTGTGAAATATAACAGTCTAGAACTGCTTTTAGTGTCCTTGTGGCCTAGCCGGTAAGCGTTCCCTAGTCACACCCAGTAGGTCGAGGGTTCGATTCCTTGCTGGTGAGGTCGTTGATTATATGTTCAAAGTCCGCGTGTTATATGGACTAAAAATGAAGTATATATATATATATATATATATACACTTAGGCCAGACAAGTAAAGACCTTGCGACTAGAATTAAACAACACAAATACAGTGTTAGGACAGGCCAGAAATCCAATGCTCTGTTTGTTCATTTGAGGGATAACAAGCATTGCATTGACTGGGATAATGCCTCCTCAATATTACCTTGTAATTCAATTGATAGCAGGAACATCATAGAATCTAGTCTTATTAAACATACCGAAGGATTCAACATGAATTTGAGTAATGGCCTGTACAAACTGGACAATTTTGTAATTAAGAAGATTTGCAACCAGGTAGAGAAAGTTGGGTCACCTTACCCTCCGACCTGACCACCAACCGTTGTGTGCTATTTAAAGATTAGTAGGGTCATTACCTAATACCTGACCATTGTGGACCTGGTCTCATCCTCCTCTGTATATATACTCCTTGGTTTGTATTTCTCTTTAGTCTGTACTCACCCCTGAAGATGTGAATTATACGAAAGCGCTTGGGAACTTCGTGTTTTCTTCTTTCCTTGTGGTTATCAGCATATATATATATATATATATATATATATATATATATATATATATATATATATATATATATATATATATATATACATATATATCTATATATATAATTTACTATAGGACTAGGCGTGTGTGTGTGTGTGTGTGTGTGTGTGTGTGTGTGTGTGTGTGTGTGTGTGTGTGCTCTGGGCAGCCGAAAAGGCACAATCGTTTTTCATCAAACTTGGTGGAAAAATCGCAAAAAATTCGTACAATGGAACAAACCTGGTCCCATATCGATGGTTTCTTTAGGAAGCCATTATATAACCATTTTATTTACGCTGGAAAACGATGCAAGTCTACGGACTTGGCGCACCCTCATTCGCTGGATGCTGTCAGCCCACGATTGTAGTTATCGTTTGGCTCCCTCCTCCTCCACCCACTTTTTTTATTAGCCTACTTTTTTTTTAATGTTGTATGGATTAGTAAAGGAAGGAAGATGAGTAAATAGAAGAATAAAGAAGGGAAACAGAAAATAGTTAGAGATAACAGGTGGGGGGAGCTGAGTTTCATCATGCGTCTGGATGCCCAGTTTCGACGTTACCAGACGACCTTACAGCTACAGTGTATACTTATTCCTGTGGGTGGAAAAGGAGAAGAGATAAAAAGATAATAACAGGAATGCATGGAGAAGATGACTACAATAGACACATGTAATGGGCCCCTGTCTCATCAACAGAACATATAATATAAATGGGTCAATACATCTGATATTATATTCAGATTCACCACCCAGAAACTTTCCACTGTCTATGAGTAAGACATGAGTTGTACACGTGAGAGGGCAACTCTCCCAGGAGGGAGAGACCCATCGTCAGCATATCTGTAAGCCTGCACAGAAAGGCCCTTACTCCATAGTCGCTCACAGAAAGTTATATCATAAGGACGTGACCTAACGTTTATAATACATAAACGCCGTCCCTTTCACATTCACTCCTATACAGTGGAACTTACTGTCGATCTACACTCTGGAATTATATAGACAATCCTTTTATAATAAAACAAGGAACAACCATTTGGGTTTCGTTACTTAAACCCAAATAATAAATATATGTGAACGGCCTGGTTAATTGCACAAGTAGCCGATTCATATAGGTGGCAAGCGGTGTGTGTACGGATTCTTAAACTGGTAGTCATATCAAACGGTCTTTGTTTTTTGGGGAAAACAGAAAACACACAACAGTGACACGTTACATAATCCGAATGTTTAAAACTATATCCCGTATCGAGACGATATATAGTGAGTGCTCCTTATCTCTGTCACATACAAAAACGTGCAGAATTCGTATTATACATATATTACAGCCTGTTGGTGAATATCCAGTTTGTGCCCGTTGAAGTAGGCCCCACTCAGCATTTTCTTAATGCAGTGTTGCAGTGTTGAAGAAAGGTTTCATAACTTGGACTAACAATTGATATTTCACAAGTAGCTGAACAGTTTTGTTGTGTCGCCAGCGTTAATTACGAAGTTCAGGTGTCATCATACAGATCTCCATATATACGTAGACTGTGAAGACTTGGCACACGACAGTCTCGCTAGCGACCTAGCAACGAACAGGGTGATAACCAATCATCAGCAGTTTCTGATCCACTGTGGAGAACCTCCCCTAGTTTGAAGTGGACTCGTCTCTCGCCAAGGTAGAAGCATCTCTCCGTTGCCAAGGAAACCAGGAGCAGCGCCCATCACCAGGAAGAGGCCCCGCCCACCCTCTAAACAAGACTCGACTCGGAACTCGGCTTGAAGGATCACGTTTTCTATACAAACGTAACACCCTGTATAAAAAGGTATTTAAATTACATAATTATACACACAGGAACACGTTCGAGAGATATTTTCACAGCGATAGGTTCGTCGGATAGGATTATTTCAATGATAAAGTGTCGAATGTAAAATTAATGTATTGAAATTCTATAATTTACAGTGGTTTATAAGTGTCTGTCTTCATATTGATAGTTTAATTATTAACTACAATTCATATTCATTTATCTTGTAAATGAGAGGCAAGTAATCTGCTTTTACTGTTAAGTATTCATTGACCCACGAGAGACTAATAGATAATTTTCTAAGTTTCCCATGTTTAATGTTGATGACATTAAATGCCTAGCGCAACTGTTTGCATATAACCAACTCGTCGATGATCGAGCACAGACTGACATTGACTGAGTCGGGAACACAGTTAGACGATTCGGTACGAAGTAGTGAAAAAGTTATTGAAGAATCATTTGACGACTTAAACCGTCGTACCCTACGATCTGGTAATCAATATAGTACTTCACCTAAGTATACAAAAACAGTTACCCCTGTTACAGGTGATAGTGTGTCTGTTGCTAAATCGGTAACAACCTTATTTACCCAGCCTTCTGTTAGGAGTAAAAATAGTAACTTGCTTAATACTAACACTACAATGGCTTCTTCTAACCCTCACGCCAGTACTACTACCACACCTAAACCTGATAATATTATTAATATCATGCAGCATGGCGACTATGTTCGAAATTTCACGGGTCAAGATGATGATAGGGTCGCACATGTGCCTCAGATGGCGCACATGACTCCCTCCCAGACTCCGATTGCACCTCCCCGCCTGACTTTTAAACAAAAAATATCTTTACGATGCGCACATTCTAATAAACGTGGCCACGTAATGGAAGATTGTTTTCAGATCCGAGGTAATAGTGCAAATTTTAAGGACACACCCGGTGCAAAGCCATTCTCAAGGTCATACAGTGAGGCAGCCAGACCAGCACCTCCTCTTAACCAGAAAGCGTGCAAGTGTGTGCGCCCTTCACAAATCGACATATCATAGTTCACGTGAGTGCCATGTGCTAATAAGGACTAGGGGAGTGGACCTTAGTGAAACAGAGGTGTCGTATCGGCGCAAGCAGAAACGTCCCCAGGACAAGTCGTTGGGGGAAGACCAGCGCACACCACAACAAGGAGAGGGATAGATAGGGTAATTCCCGCCCCTCCTCACAGCACTTCTATAGCGGCCTCGTTAGTAGCGGCGCTTAGCAAAGTGGAAGTGTTGTTAGTGCCGGTGAGAGTGGATAATACCAGATTGGCTCTTAATATAGACACAGGTGCTTGCGCTAATGTATTGGCCTTGACATCATATCACGAGTTACAACGTAAATTCCCTCACGGCAACTTCAAATGGAGGCCTAGTAACGCTGGGCTCGAAGGAGTTTCAGGTACTCAGCTGAGCATCAAAGGAATGGTAACGTTACCACTCAGATTCTCAAGACGTGGTACGCCCTTCTACGCAGACTTCTATATAGTCCAGCAGTTTAATTTGCCAGCCGACGGGTTACTTGGTCTACCAACTCTTCGAAAGAACATACTAGATGTTCTTCCACGTAATAATAGTGTTACGTTTAAAGGTGTTTCCTACACAGCAATGAGTCATTCTGAACCTATGCTCACAGCTAGGACGAAAGTGTTGTCTACCAATCCTATTAAGAGGAAGGAGGATCGTGCGTCAGAGATACCTCTTGACCTCATCCACACACTCTCCCAGAGTGATTACAGCAGCAAGAGTTGGACGATCGCACCAGCAGTGTTGAAGATTACTCTCCATTACCAAAATGAGGAAATCACCAAAGCAACTGTCGAACTACCCAACGTGTACACGGGCACAGATGTTGTGTGTCTCCCGGAAACATGCAAGGTAAAAGGGATGTCATGTGAATCTACCCTGAGCACTATACACCCTGGTGGTTTGACCGACGTACTGATTCTAAATCGAACAGGCGTTCAGCGAATCTTAAAGAAAGGATGTTATTTGTGTGATTTTCTAGTATATCACAACAATGTCGAAGTACAGCCTACAAAATTCCCAATTCGAGGTATTGTTGCGAAATGCCAACAGACTCGACAGGCCAGGATAGATCAAATAGCACCACATGTTAAGGTGATCGATCATCCCCAGGGCAAGATACGCCTTTTAGAGCTGCTTGCCGACTATAGAAATATAGTAGCCTTGCCAGGGGAAACGTTAGGTCAGACAGATTTAACATCCCATCATATAGCCTTAAAGGAGGAAACCAACCCTATTTACGTACCAGCTTATAGACTACCTCATAGCCAGCGCGCTGTAGTGCAAGATAAGGTGCAGGGTATGTTAGATGAGAATGTTATTAGACACTCAAAATCCCCGTTTAATTGCCCATTTTTCCTCGTCCCGAAAAAGGATGGTGGATGGCGCCCTGTTATAGATTTCAGGCGCGTCAATGATCAAGCGATCCCTGATAGGTACCCTATGCCTATCTTGAGCGACATATTGCAATCCTTAGGCAAGGATAATGCGGTATTTAGCAACTTAGATTTGCTTAGTGGGTATTGGCATATACCACTCGATGAGAAATAACGAGAAATCACGGCATTTAGCACGCCTCTAGGCCACTTTGAGTTTCTACGAATGCCATTTGGTCTCAGAAATGCCCCACTAACATTTCAAAGAATGATCAACACCCTGTTTGCCGGATTGATTGGTACCACAGTCTGTGCTTATTTGGATGATCTAATAGTAGTCAGTAAGGACGTCGATTCCCATCTGATTAAACTGCGTGAAGTGTTGGACAAACTTTCCACCTCAGGCCTCAAAATAATACTCTCGAAGTGTGAGTTTTTAACATCCAGAATCTATTTCCTTGGTCATGTAGTTGACGGTGAGGGCATACATACAGTTAATGATTAAGTCAAAGCTGTATCTCAGTTCCCGCGTCCTACCTCAAATGATCATGTGCGTAGCTTTCTTGGCTTATCTGGATATTATCGTTCCTTTATCAAGAACTATGCAACATTAGCATCGCCCCTAACACGGTTGCTCAAAAAAGATGCAATTTTATATGGGGCGCTGAACACGAAGATAGTTTTACGGCATTGAAGATAGCGCTTACCAATGCCCCGGTTCTAGCATTCCCAGACTACACTCAACCTTTCACTCTTTATACTGACGCTTCCGGAATTGGAGTCGGAGCAGTGCTCGTGCAAGAGGATACGCGTAGGAAGTTTAGAGTGATAGCATTTGCAAGGCGCAAACTATTTGATGCTGAAACACGTTATTCGGTGACGCATTTAGAAACGTTAGCCGTTGTGTGGGCACTTAAGAAGTTCAAAGATATTATCTTTGGCTACAGGATAACTGTTTTTACTGATCATGCGGCAGTCATCGAGCTGTTCCATGGCAGAAACTTATCAGGCAGATTAGCACGCTGGTATCTGACAATTCAAGAGTTTGACCCCGAATTTAGGTATTTACCTGGGAGGGCGAATGTTGTCGCCGACGCTCTGTCAAGTAATATAGCACCAGTCATGCCTGTATCAACATTCACTCTTTCGCAACTGGAAGATGAGCAACGACGCGACCCATTATGGTCAACTGTTATTTTTGCTCTCGAATCGGGTGAGGATGTTAAACTCCCCAAGTTAATTCTTCCCTTAAGTCAGTTTGAATTACGAAATAACATACTCCATAGGACGAGAAATTCTCCTGAGGGTAATGTGTCTCAAATAGTCATACCTGACACGTTGTGCAAAGTAGTAATGACATTGTTCTATGATGTCCCACAGGCAGGTCACCAAGGTCGTGATAAATGCTTAGCGGATTTACGAAGGAAGTATTTCTGAAACACTATGAAGAAAGACATAGAATTACACATAGCTAATTGTTTGGCGTGTGCCCAACATAAAGGTTCAACAGGATCACCAGCCCCGATTCTACAATATCCTACACCAGACTGTCCGTTTGACACAGTCGCTATTGACTTGTTACAACTCCCAATGAGTCATCAGGGCTCAGCCTACGTCTTAGTGTGTGTGGATCATTTTTCAAGGTTCGTGGTCTTGGTCCCACTAAAAATCAAAACGGCCGAAGCAGTAGCCTATGCATTAGTGATGAATCTTTTATGTCCATATACTACGCCTAAAGTTCTGCTCTCTGACAATGGCACAGAGTTCAAGAATCAGCTAGTAGCGCATATATGTGCACAATATTACTTTTGTGACAGCTTATCATCCACAGGCTAATGGCCTTTTTGAGAGAACCAATCGTAAAATCCTAGAAGTACTGCGTCCAATTGTCAGTGGTTTTCAATACGCATGGGAGGATTGGTTACCGCAGGTTGCAGCGTCTACAAATGGGTCAGTTAATAGCTCTACGGGAAAGACACCCAACTACATTGTCTATGGTACAGATAAACGTCTACCTTACGACATCCTTACAGATGCGCCATACCCGGTTTATAATACGAATGATTTCGCGGCAAAACAAATTCATGTCTTTACAGATATTCATGCCCAAGTACGATCACATCTAGCGGCGTCACGCGCCGAAATGATCATCAAACAACATAAACAAGATAAACCTGTCGCATTGAACGTTGGGGACGCTGTTATGTTAAGAGAACCTGAAAGGAACTCCAAACTTTCGGCAAAATTTTCTGGTCCATTACCGCATAATCTCAAAAGAAACAGGCAACAAATTCAAAATTTGGAAGCCTAATGCACAGATCGCAGATGTCGTGCACGCGGATCGTCTGAAGAAGACCCAGATAAATGTATTACCTCCAGTTGATGATGATGTGATTGATTCATCCGTACAGATTGTCCAGAAGCAGAGTGTCCCGAATGACTATTGTATGAAACTTCGTTCTGCGAGTAGACGTTAAATCGTTTGTAATTCCTTACAGAATGGCTTGGATCTTCAGTGTGTTGCTTCTACTCTGTTGTGGCACCGTTGTGTTGACAGACATGTCCACATCAGTCCTCAAACCAGGTGCACTTGTGGCACCTCTCGGACGCGTTCTCATAGTTGAGGACGTGGTGAACATCAAGTATGAACTACAGCCACTACTCCAACTTCCGCGTCAGATGGAAAACGTCGACGGCCAATTACAATCAGCATTGGACATCCTTCATGGTCTCAGCACAGCTTCTAAGAATTCGACAATAGTTTCACAAACTATAGACCTTCTACACTTTCGTCTCCAGAACCTTCGCGAGTTTCTCGTCGATGTTGGGAAAAATCTACCTGTGTCTCAAGCGGATCTTGCTAAAGAGGTGCATTCTCAGGCACGACGAAAAAGGGGTCGCCTTTAAGTTTGTGGGTCTCATCCAAAGCGCCTTGTTTGGCACGGCAACGGCCGATGATGTAGCTAAATTAGGGGACCGAATGAACGTTGTCGTTCAGGCTGTAGTCAACAGAATCGTGTTAGTTCTCAAACCTTTCACGCGATTACTGCTCTAGAATCAAAGGTTAATGCAATAATAGCGGAGTCTAACCAAGTTTCGAGGATTGTTACTAGGTTACAGAAAGCAATCCCGATGTTAGAATGGCTCCTTTATTTCACAGAATATTTGCATGCTGCTGAAATTTCAGTTCATAAAATTGTAACCTCTAAAAATGAACTAATAGACAGCATTGTAGATGCCGGGATAGGACGTGTGGACGCGAAGCTTGTGCCTGTGCAGACGCTTCTTGAAGCTTTAAAAATAGCCAAGTTGCAGTATCATTTAACTCCTATTTTTAATGACAATGAGGTTCACTATTATTACCCACTGTTGGAGTCAACCCTCACGCACAGTGCAATTCTGATCTACATTCCTATGCGAGGGCAACATGAGTTTAATGCATGGCATTTAGAACCCTTCCCCTGGTTTGTGAATGACACACTGTATACCCTGGATAGGCCTAAATAACTTTTCTTAGTTGATGAAGAGTATTCTTTGTTATCAATAGAGGATTCTGAGGTACTGTCACGGTGTAAGTAGTCTTATATACACCTACACGTATGTCCAGCCTACATGTTTGAGTTTATTCCTGCTGCAGAGGGAATATGTGAATTGTTATACTCATGGTCTTGCTTGTTATAATCATGGTCGTGATTGTTATAATCATGGCCGTGGTTGTTATAATCATGGTCGTGGTTGTTATAATCATAGTCGTGGTTGTTATAATCATGTTATAATCATGATTGTGACTTTCTCTACGATAATGCAGAAACAAAATACCAGCACCGAAAATATAATAAACGCAGTTATGACACAGCTCACAGAAAAGATGAAGGAAGACCAGACCCCTAAGCCTCCACAACTACAAGTGGAACAGACGACGCCCTTGAGACAGATATCAGACAAGAGGAAGAACTTGCTATCCAAGAGATCACTCAAAACCGTGAAACCTCAAACCCTTTGCAACAGATCACGAGGAATAGAACAACAAACACAGACCGTCAGCAAACACACGATCACAGACAAGAGCGACAGCACCCTGAAGAGAGAAGACAAAACTCCCGAGATTCCACCTCGTGCTCCTCCCTCAGAGCAGGTGCCCAAGAAACAGCCACCACTCCTAACGGACGAGGAGGAGAGCGACTCGACCATGAACGCCGAGAGCAACTACAGCACCAGCGACGAGGAGACAATGATAGAATAGCCCCACCTCCTTGTAATCTCAAGATAACACAGTGGAATGTACAAGGCCTGTCCAACAAACGGCATACTGTACAAGCAGCAGCCTTAGCTAAAAATATTGATGTCTTCATTCTACAAGAAACCCTGATGTCCGAAGATCAACAATTCCGCTTTCCTGGATACCAACAGTACTCTGTACCAAAGGGGCCCAACTCCCATGGCAGCATGATTCTCGTCAGGGCGACCATCCCCAGTTCAGAAGTAGAACCAGTTCACTGTGGAGATGGAGTAGAGGCACAAGCTGTTCGGATGCACCTGGCAAACGACCCTCTTGTAGTATGCAATATCTATAAACCGCCTACCAAACGACTAGAAGCCGGTGAACTACTGACACAAGCAACACAGAACTTGTGCTCATTGCTGGGACTTCAATGCCCACCATCCAACGATCAATTCGACCACAAGAATGAACCTGGATGGTCGTCACCTAGTGGAACTGCTGAGAGATGTTCCAGAAATAACGCTCATTAATACTGGGGAACCAACACACATACTGGGAGGAACATTGGACCTCACATTCATCTCCACTGAGCTCGTTCTAGTGGCTCAGTGGGAGATGGATGATGAACTGAACAGTGACCACTTTGCAACGACAACTACTTTGAGAATGGAACTACTCCCTCCTCCCCCACGTCCGCCACTCAAATGGAATACCAAGAAAGCAAATAGGAAATTATATCAAGATGAACTCCAAAAATGGTTTTCGAACTATGAACCAGAAGAAGATATTGACCAACTAAACCAGGACCTTACTGGTGCCATACAACATGCAGCAGAGAAAGCAATACCAAAAACAAACCCTACAAATAGACACCACAAAGACTACTGGTTCTACAATGACGAGGTCAGAGAACAGTATCACAGAATCAACACATTCAGAAGACATCTCCGACAATACCCTTCCCCTGAGGGAGTGAAACTCTTGAGAGCTGCTGTTCAACATGCTCCTCAAATTACTCAGAAAATTAGGGAAGACAAATGGCTCGAGTGATGCGCAACTTTTCATGCACACACCAGAACGCTCGTCATCAGCTCAACTACCTCCTGAAATAAGACTTCATCTACAGCAAGTACAAATGGCGAGAGAAGTAGTTGTCAGACATGCAATTGAACAAGCTGACACTACAGACTGTCTGTTTACTATAGACGAAATCAGAAGAGCCAGGAAAACAAGCAAAGACACCGCTCCTGGCAGTGTCGGTATAACCTATTCATTGCTCAGCAATGCAGAACGTGCTGGTGAACTTGCTCTCATAACAGTTATAAACGTATCATGGTCAGCAGGCAAACTCCCGTCAGCTTGGAAAGGAGCAAACATTGTTCCTATTCCCAAACTCAATGATCCCCCGAATTTCAGACCAATATCACTAACAGCATGCATCGGCAAAACCGCCGAAAGGATGGTCCTTACACGACTCCTCTGGAAAATTGGACCACTTCACCACAATATCTTTGGATTCACCAAAGGTCTCAGCCCTGCGCACAGTTTGGCCACTCTCCTGGGATCGATTGGTCAAAATAAGGCAATCGTAGTATTCCTTGATCTAGAGAAAGCATTTGAGCTGGCAAATGCACAGGCTATTGTAACCACTCTGGCCCGGAGAGGCGTCAAAGGATACCTACTGGCTTGGATTGCTGACTATCTCCAAAACAGAACAGCAAGAGTTACTTGTCAAGGACAAGTCTCAGGTCAGCAAAGACTGGAAAATGGCACACCACAAGGAGGAGTTCTTAGTCCAACTCTCTTCAACATCCTCATGGAAAACTTGTGTCGGTTCCCCTTTCAAGAGGGTACCAAACTGCTGTGCTATGCTGACGACTTAGCACTGATAGTAAAAGGCAGAAACCAAATCAGCAAAGTCCAAAGAGCACTAGACCTCATCAGTGAAGAATGTATGAGGCTCGGGCTCAAGATATCAATCCCCAAATCGAAAGCCACAAGGTTTGGACACAATGAGCCGGTGACACAACTTCAAATACATGGTATTGCCCTACAATGGGTCAATGTATACAAATGCCTGGGCATCTGGATTGACAAACACCTCAAATTTGACACTGAGATAAACTATCTAAGAGACCGAATAGGAAAGAGAGTCAACATGATGAGAGCCATGACAGGACCCAAGGTGGGTGTGGAACATGTAGTCCTAAGAACGCTATATATACACGCCATTCGATCATTAACAGACTATGCGATACCGGCTCTTAGCACACTGTCTGAGGGGCAGTGGGCGAAATTAGAAGTTCCCCAGAATAACGCTATGAGAGCCATTGTCAAGGCACCTATGTGGACAAAAATTGAAAACTTACACATGGAGACAGGCCTCACATCTCTCCAAACCAGAGCGGAACGATTAACAGCGTGCATTGCAACAAAACTGATTACCTGGGCTCGGGAGGGTGACACCAAGAATGGACTCTTACGAGCACTGAACCTTATCAAAGATATCTTTAACAAGAAAACATGGCTATTATGCGCAGCTGACGCTGTAAATCGACTGAAGTTGAAAGACACAATCCTCAGCAAAGGACCTGATACAATGAGTCCAGACTATAGCACCCCAGCACCGTGGGAGTCCCAGCCAGCAGTCTTCAACATTGTACAAACTGGGATAATAAAGGCTGACTGTAATCCTCTTGAGCTCCGACAGATAGCAGAGAGAAACATGAAGGCTCTAACACCTCACAATAGTACAGTGTATTACACAGACGGTTTTGTAGAGACCACTAGTACGAAGGTAGGAGCAGCCTTTACTATAGAAGGAGGTAACACGTCCCTTTGGAGAACTTCAGATGGATGCTCTACTCTGCAAGTTGAGCTAGCTGCCATACTTGGAGCCCTAAGACACGCTTCCATAAACAGTCAACAAGGCATTGTAATACACACTAACTCCCGATGTGCTATTGACGCACTACAATGCAGAGAGCATAGAGACAACATTCATCTCATAACATCCGTTATTGGACTACTGCAAGGTTTAAAACTACAAGATCGGCAAGTTATCATTAACTGGGTGTCCCAGTCATATCGGAATCCCAGGGAATGAACGAGCTGATGCTGCTGCCAAGGCTGCGTTAGAACAGCGAAACATTGAGATGAACATCCCGCCCAGTCAGGAGCAGATAAAGAAGACCACAATAACACGAACTGCCCAGTGGAAAATAGAGAAACTTAGAAGATTAACACCAGTATCACGATCGGCCAGGTGGTACTATCTGGTCACGCATTATGAGAGACCACCATTCATGAAGGATATAACAAGAAGGGAAGAAGTCAACTTCCACCGACTGGGACTGGGATACCCATGCATTTGGGAAATACTTGTATCGGCACAAGCAGAGCAGCGCATGTGCAAGACCTGCGACAGCGGGGTAGAAAACACACTGCAGCACTACCTCATAGAGTGCCCTGGAACACAATTAGCTAGGAGAAACATACAACCACCTATCACAGCAGAGAAGGTTGCCAGAAAGCTAACCACCAACTACTCTAAAGAAACCCTACAGTTTCTTACCGAGCATCCCCCCCCCCCCCCACATTAGTGGTGGATATGTGCTGCATTTAACCAAAAAGACGCTGGTGTTTTTTCCCAGCAGTGGGTGGACCAGCATTTTAGCTTAAGGTCCACGAAGGTAATATTCCTACACATCAAATAAAAAAAAAAAAGAAAAAAAATGATCGTGTGTCACAGACAAGAGCAGCGTGAGCCATCCATACAGAGTTCAGAGTGAGTCACCACTGTGAGAAGACGCACGTCGCACTTACTCCCGACCCACGCGCTTCCACACTTCCACTTGCTCACTACGGCGCCTAGCCAGACTTACTGTCGCCACACACGCCACTTTCACTTTGACGTGGATATCTCGTCTCTGTTGAATTGACTTGCTTGTTTCTCTGTGTTTTTATGCTCGCAATTCTTAGTACCCTCACCGATTCTCCCAGTATTAACGAACCCTGCGGGAACTGTCACTGTCGTTAGGTCAGGCCACAACCCTACGCCCCCCGTTGGGGGGGGGGGGGTTGGCTACGGCACTGGTCCTGGGGCATCGAGGAACTAGGTAGGTATAGTGAGCCTTCATTGTCAATTTATTGATTTAAGACGAGCGAGAGAGACGCAACCAATGGAAGGAAAATGCCACAAGAGGCTTCGGAAGGCAGATGACTTCTCCGACATGGCCAATATGTCCCCAATAATCCACCCCGTGGCAGAACCACGCACCTTCGCGATTCCGACTGTGATGAAGTACATTCCCAAGGAAACCGAGTTCGACCATGCATACGAGGTAGTGGTAGCACTGGAACTGGAATACAAGAACATCAAGTTCAATGTGAAGCCCAATCTAGTTGGAGACCTGATTCTTTCCCCCCAAGACCACAACACAGCCAAGATCCTCAGCGAGGTCACCAATCTCAACGGGAGGGCGATCAAGATAATACCATTAGACCCCGAGGAGAAAACAACCAGAATGGTCCTACTACGATATCCTCTGGAACTACCTGTAGAAGTCGTCACAAAACATTCAAAAGTGACCATGGCAGAGCGCTGTGTTACAAGTCGGGACAAAGCACAGACAAGTCAAGTGCTAGTGGACATCAAGGGGACAGTCCCAGAGGAGGTAGACCTAGGCAACTGGGGGACTTACAAGTTGCGTCCTTTTGTCCCAGAACCACTACGATGCTACAAATGTCAGAAATTTGGACATCACCAATCCAGGTGCAACAAAAACGTGAGATGTGGCATTTGCAGCCAAAGCCACATGACAGAAATGTGTATTCAGAAACACAAGGACGGAACCATCACGACAGCGAAGTCCCCAAATTGTGGAAAGAAACATCACGCTTGGAGCACATCATGCCCAGAGAGGAGAGAGCGAATGAAAGTTGCAATGGCAAAAGTTCAACCACAAAACAGAAAAGAAGCACCTCAGAGCACATTCGTGTGGGGTAAACAGCGAGAGAATACAGTCAACCCAACACCCACTCCGCCCCAACTGTCAGAGGATTCCTTCCCTGCACTTCCTTCACCAGGCTACAGGACAAAATTGAAGACACCAGGACAAAATCAGTCCATGCATAAAACCATGACAAACCAGTGGACTCCTCAACCGCAGCTCCAGAGCTGTGTAGCAGTAAAAGGACAGAACACTCCAGTATTGGTGGAGAACACCATATTGCCTGGGACACTGCAACCCCTTCAGGCGACCACCCAACTGAATACACCCCAGCCTGCCAATCTACAAGCGGCATTCACCGAAGAACAAATAAAACAGATGATCACTATTATGATAGTGACTTTATCTACGATAATGCAGAAACAAGATACCAGCACCGAAAATATAATAAACGCAGTCATGACACAGCTCACAGAAAAGATACAGGAAGACCAGACCCCCAAAACTCCACAACTACAAGTGGAACAGACGACGCCCTTGAGACAGATATCAGACAAGAGGAAGAACTTGCCATCCAAGAGATCACTCAAAACCGTGAAACCTCAAGCCCCTTGCAACAGATCCCGAGGAATAGAACAACAAACACAGACCGTCAGCAAACACACGATCACAGACAAGAGCGACAGCACCCTGAAGAGAGAAGACAAACTCCCGAGATTCCACCTCCTGCTTCTCCCTCAGAGCACGTGCCCAAGAAACGGCCACCACTCCTAACGGACGAGGAGGAGAGCGACTCGACCATGAGCGCCGAGAGCAACTACACCTCCAGCGACGAGGAGACAATGATAGAATAGCCCCACCTCCTTGTAATCTCAAGATAACACAGTGGAATGTACAAGGCCTGTCCAACAAACGGCATACTGTACAAGCAGCAGCCTTAGCTAAAAATATTGATGTCTTCATTCTACAAGAAACCCTGATGTCCGAAGATCAACAATTCCGCTTTCCTGGATACCAACAGTACTCTGTACCAAAGGGGCCCAACTCCCATGGCAGCATGATTCTCGTCAGGGCGACCATCCCCAGTTCAGAAGTAGAACCAGTTCACTGTGGAGATGGAGTAGAGGCACAAGTTGTTCGGATACACCTGGCAAACGACCCTCTTGTAGTATACAATATCTATAAACCGCCTACCAAACGACTAGAAGCCGGTGAACTACTGACACAAGCAACACAGGAACTTGTGCTCATTGCTGGGACTTCAATGCCCACCATCCAACGATCAATTCGACCACAAGAATGAACCTGGATGGTCGTCACCTAGTGGAACTGCTGACAGATGTTCCAGAAATAAAGCTCATAAATACTGGGGAACCAACACACATACTGGGAGGAACATTGGACCTCACATTCATCTCCACTGAACTCGTTCCAGTAGCTCAGTGGGAGATGGATGATGAACTGACCAGTGACCACTTTGCAACAACAACTACTTTGAGATTGGAACTACTCCCTCCTCCCCCACGTCCGCCACCCAGATGGAATACCAAGAAAGCAAATAGGAAATTATATCAAGATGAACTCCAAAAATGGTTTTCGATCTATGAACCAGCAGAAGATATTGACCAACTAAATCAGGACCTTACTGGTGCCATACAACATGCAGCAGAGAAAGCAATACCAATAATAAACCCTACAACTAGACACCACAAAGACTACTGGTTCTACAATGACGAAGTTAGAGAACAGAATCACTGAATCAACACATTCAGAAGACATCTCCGACAATACCCTTCCCCTGAGGGATTGAAACTCTTGAGAGCTGCTGTTCAACATGCTCGTCAAATTACTCAGAAAATTTGGGAAGACAAATGGCTCGAGTGGTGCGCAACTTTTCGTGCACACACCAGCCTTAGTGAACTCTGGAGAAACATCAGGATAGCAACAGGAAAAATGCTCAGATCTCCAGCCCACCCCCAGGCACTACAGGAAGCAAATCGCTTGGCAGATCACTTTGCAGAACGCTCGTCATCAGCTTAACTACCTCCTGAAATAAGACTTCATCTACAGCAAGTACAACTGGAGAGAGAAGTAGTAGTCAGACATGCAATTGAACAAGCTGACACTACAGACTGTCTGTTTACTATAGACGAAATCAGAAGGGCCAGGAAAACAAGCGAAAACACCGCTCCTGGCAGTGATGGTATAACGTATTCATTGCTCAGCAATGCAGGACTTGCTGGTGAACTTGCTATCATAACAGTTATAAACGCATCATGGAAAGCAGGCAAACTCCCGTCAGCTTGGAAAGGAGCAAACATTATTCCTATTCCCAAACCCAATGATCCCCCGAATTTCAGACCAATATCACAAACAGCATGCATTGGCAAAACCGCCGAAAGGATGGTCCTTACACGACTCCTCTGGAAAATTGGACCACTTCACCACAATATCTTTGGATTCACCAAAGGTCTCAGCACTGCACGCAGTTTGGCCACTCTCCCGGGATCGATTGGTCAAAATAGGGCAATCGTAGTATTCTTTGATCTAGAGAAAGCATTTGAGCTGACAAATGCACAGGCCATTTTAACCACTCTGGCCCGGAAAGGCGTCAAAGGATACCTACTGGCTTGGATTGCTGACTATCTCCAAAACAGAACAGCAAGAGTTACTTGTCAAGGACAAGTCTCAGGTCAGCAAAGACTGGAAAATGGCACACCACATGGAGGAGTTCTTAGTCCAACTCTCTTCAACATCCTCATGGATGTCGGCTCCCCTTTCAAGAGGGTACCAGACTGCTGTGCTATGCTGACGACTTAGCACTGATAGTAAAAGGCAGAAACCAAATCAGCAAATTCCAAAGAGCACTAGACCTCACGAGTGAAGAATGTATGAGCCTCGGGCTCAAGATATCAATCCCCAAATCGAAAGCCATGAGGTTTGGACACAATGAGCCGGTGACACAACTTCAAATACAAGGTATTGCCCTACAATGGGTCAATGTATATAAATACCTGGGCATTTGGATTGACAAACGCCTCAAATTTGACACTGAGATAAACTATCTAAGAGCCCGAATAGGCAAGAGAGTCAACATGATGAGAGCCATGACAGGACCCAAGGTGGGTGTGGGACATGTAGTCCTAAGAATGCTATATATACACTCCACTCGATCATTAACAGACTATGTGATACCGGCTCTTAGCACACTGTCTGAGGAGCAGTGGGCGAAATTAGAAGTTGCCCAGAATAACGCTATGAGAGCCGTTGTCAAGGCACCTATGTGGACAAAAATTGAAAACTTACACGTGGAGACAGGTCTCACATCTCTCTAAACCAGAGCGGAACGATTAACAGCGTGGTTTGCAACAAAACTGATTACCAGGGCTCGGGAGGGTGACATCAAGAATGGACTCTTGCGAGCACTGAACCTTAACAGAGATGTCTTTAACAAGAAAACATGACTATTATGCGCAACTGACGCTCTAAGTCGACTGAAATTGAAAGACACAATCCTCAGCAAAGGACCTGATACAATGAGTCCACACTATAGCACCCCAGCACCGTGGGAGTCTCCGCCAGCAATCTTCAACATTCTACAAACTGGGACAAGAAAGGCTGACGGTAACCCACATGAGCTCCGACAGATAGCAGAGAGAAGCATGAAGGCTCTAACACCTCACAATAGTACAGTGTATTACACAGACGGTTCTGTAGAGACCACTAGTACGAAGGCAGGAGCAGCCTTCACTATAGAAGGAGGTAACACGTCCCTTTGGAGAACTTCAGATGGATGCTCTACTTTGCAAGTTGAGCTAGCTGCCATACTTGGAGCCCTAAGACATGCTTCCATACACAGTCAACAAGGCATTGTAATACACACTGACTCACGATGTGCTATTGAAGCACTACAATGCCGAGAGCATAGAGACATCATTCATCTCATAACATCCGTTATTGGACTACTGCAAGGTTTAAAACTACAAGATCGGCAAGTTATCATTAACGGGGTGTCCCAGTCATATCGGAATCCCAGGGAATGAACGAGCTGATGCTGCTGCCAAGGCTGAGTTAGAACAGCGAAACATTGAGATGAACATCCCGCCCAGTCAGGAGCAGATAAAGAAGACCACAATAACACGAACTGCCCAGTGGAAAATAGAGAAACATAGAAGATTAACACCAGTATCACGATCGGCCAGGTGGTACTATCTGGTCACGAATTATGAGAGACCACCATTCATGAAGGATATAACAAGAAGGGAAGAAGTCAACTTCCACCGACTGAGACTGGGATACCCATGCATTTGGGAAATAATTGTATCGGCACAAACAGAGCAGCGCATGTGCAAGACCTGCGACAGCGGAGCAGAAAACACACTGCAGCACTACCTCATAGAGTGCCCTGGAACACAATTTGCTAGGAGAAACATACAACCACCTATCATAGCAGAGAAGGTTGCCAGAAAGCTAACCACCAACCACTCTCAAGAAACCCTATAGTTTCTTACCGAGCATCCCCGCCACATTAGTGGTGGCTATGTGCTGCATTTAACCAAAAAGACGCTGGTGTTTTATCCCAGCAGTGGGTGGACCAGCATTTTAGCTTAAGGTCCGCGTAGGTAATATTCCTACAAATCAATTAAAAAAAAAAAAAATGATCGTGTGTGGGGAAGTTCACAACTTGTGAAAGTAGCAGCTGGTCCTGAATATCAGTGTTGTAAATTTCGTTATAATCCCCGCATAGAACTAGCTTGTCACATGGGTAACCTAACTTTGAGGTGGTCTGAAGTGATAATGAGGTGATTGATAGGAGTGCCTCTGGTGGGTGACGAGGTAGATGGTATGCTACACAGTGTATGATAGAAGCAGTGTGGCGTGGGTGTGCTTGTGGCAGAACACATTCCCATAATGCCTCCACATCAGCTGGGACTAATTCAACTTGAGAGAAGATAGCAACGCCCCTTCGTATCCATGTGAACGAAGGTGATGAAAGAGTTGATATCCCTAAATGTTGGTTAAGTTTCAGAAAAAATTTGCCAAACTTCGCATTTGGCAACGACGTTGGCAGCGAATGACCGGACTGTTGTTGCCAGTTTGTTAAATTTATTAGCTTAGAAAGTGACGTTGGAGAGATGTAAAGATGGGAGACCGTGCCCTATTCGAGGAACTTTGGTGTATTGGTACAGTCTGTCAGGAGTAGATTTCTCTGGTTTTCTAGTGGCGGTGATGGTCCTAATAGGCTTCTGGAATATGTTAAGTAATTTTTGTCATGCGATAACGCTGTCATCGGAATAAATGTTTCCATGCTTTAAATTGCACAGGGCACGTCGAGAGTACGTGACTGGTGGACATTTGTTGATATCTGTTGTTGTCGAAGGGACAGACGTGTTTGTCTGCACTGACCATATTAACGTGTGTTTTCCAATTTAGTTTGTTATCTCTCGTGACTCTGAGGAGCTTGGTGGAGTCCACAGCCTGAAGTGCGTTGGGGCCCAAAGTAACGGAGGGAGGTGCATACAAAGTCAGAGGGGAGGTTCATGTGCATAACCATGGTCTTGGTATGGTTGATGGTAATATGGTTGTTGGTGGCCAATATATTCTGGAGGGCGCTGTAATTGAGAGCTAAGTTGTTCACACTGATCCTAAGGGTGGAGTCGTTGACATATTTCCAGTGAGTGGGAGTTTCTCTCAGGGAATCACTGAGAAGCATGAGGAAGCAGAGCGGTCCCATCTTGGTACCTTGGGGGACGCGACAGGTTAGTAACTGAAAGGTGGAGACAGCCCCTCGGAAGCGTACAGCTTGGCGTTGGTCACTAAAGAAGATTATAAGCCACGGTATAAGACTTCGAAATACGAGTTAGATGGCTTTGTTGATGATTAATTTCTGGTTGAGTAGATCAAATGCCTTGAAGTAAATGAAAGCGACAGCTATATACGTCTTTCGTTTTTCGAGAAAGCTGACAAGACAGTGAGTGGTGGAGGCAGTTTTCATATTGCTAAATTACTGAGGACATGCCACATATCCTGCAACATCAGCATAAGTCTAGTCAAAAACGAAACTTTCGCAGATTAAGCTGGGTATTAGAGTGATGGCAATGGGACGTAGCTCATTTAAGGATTGTGGGCTGGTTGACTTTGGCATCTTCTTTAACTGAGAGAGGCATTGATGATGGAGCAGAAGTACACAGATAGTGCCGGGGAGAATCCCTTGTAGAGTTTCATTGGTAAGTCAATGGGAGTGGTGGAGCGCATGATCTTCAGTTTGTTCAACCGTTTTTCTACTTCAAATTCTTCGACTAGATCATTGGGTACTGGTAGGTACTGGTAGGTGCTTGTTGGGCAAGCTGTAGGGATTGTCTGGCAAATACAATATGGTTGTTAGAAATCTCAACTGCATCACCATTAGTGAGATGGCTAAGACAGGGGAAAGTTAGTCGTATGTTGTTTATGCCCCAAAGCTCGTTAAGCTTACCATACCACTGACTAATGTTGGTCTACTTCAGGTTTTGCAGGTTGGTTGGGAAGTAAGACTTCTTTGCAGCGCGTATTTCACGGATGATTTGTTTGTGAAGGGACTTGTAGTGGTCGTTGTCATTGAGATAAAATGCGTTGTTTCTCTGCTGTAAATTTTTTTTTTATCAGAGGTGTGAACCAGGGCAAGTCAGCTGGGTGCAATCAAACGGACTTCACAGGGAAGAATTGGTGGTGAGCTTCCGTAGTAGTGTTGATTTAATTCGTAGTGGGAGCTGGAGACCAAAGCATTGACAGCTGTGTGCTACGCCCGTGCGTTGAGAAGTTCCCATTTTTTTTTATAGTAGCAACTGGTCCTCGATATTATTGGTGTCAATTTCGTTAAAATCCCCACATAGTACTAATCTGGCACATGGTTGCCTAATTCTGAGGTGATCTGAGGTGGTAATGAGGTGATCGATTTATAAGATTGTCTTTGGTGGGTGCGCGAGGCGGGTAGTATACTCCACAGTATATGATGCAGGTTGTTGGCGGTAGTTCATAGGGCAATCCACAGTTCCCACACGGTGATGTGGGCAGTCCACAGTTCCCACACGGTGGTGGCGGCAGTTTAAAGTTCCCACTTGATCATGGAGGCAGTTCACAGTTCCCACATAGTGTTGGTGGTAGTTC
Organism: Homarus gammarus; assembly: GCA_958450375.1. Classification (NCBI taxonomy): domain Eukaryota; kingdom Metazoa; phylum Arthropoda; class Malacostraca; order Decapoda; family Nephropidae; genus Homarus; species Homarus gammarus. The sequence goes on from CAUDMG010001908.1 coordinate 707,224, forward strand.
ACAGTTCCCACATGATGAGGGCGGCAGTTCACAATTCCCACATGGTGCTGGCGGAAATTCACTGTTCCCACACGGTAGTGGCGGCAGTTCACAGTTGCCACATGGTGCTGATGGTAGTTCCCAGTTCTCACATGAAGTTGGCGGCAGTTTGCAGTTCCCAAATTGCGCTTATGGTAGTTCACAGTTCCCACATGGTGCTGGTGGTAGTTCACAGTTTTCACATGAAGTTGGAGGCAGTTCACTGTTCCCATATGATGTTGGCGGCAGTTGACAGTTCCCACAGGGTGCTGAGGGCAGTTCATAGTTCCCACATGATGTTCGGGGCAGTTCACAATTCCCACATGATGCTGGCACCAGTTCACAGTTCTCACAAGGTGCTGGTGGCTGTTCACAGTTCCCACACGGTGGTGGTGGCATTTCACTGTTTCCACATGGTGTTGATGGCAGTTCACTGTCGTCAAATTTTGTTGGCGGCAATTAATTGTTCCCACATAATGTTGGCATCAGTTTATAGTTCCCACATGGTGCTGGTGGCAGTTTGCAGCTCCCACACGATGTTGGCTGCTGTTCACAGTTCCCACATGTTACTAGCGGCAGGTCACAGTTCCCACATGATGTTGTCGGTAGTTCACAGTTCCCACATGATTTTGCCGGCAGTTCACAGTTCACACATGATGCTGCCGGCAGTTCACAGTTATCACATGATTTTGTCGGCATATCATGGTTCCCACATGGTGCTGCCAGCATTTCTTAGTTCCCACATGATGTTGGCGGCAGTTCACAGTTCGCATATGATGTTGGCGGCAGTTCACAGTTCCCACATGGTGCTGTCGGCACTTCACAGTTCTCATGTGATATTTGCGACAGTTTATACTTTCAACATGGTGTTGGCGGCAGTTCACAGTTCCCAAATAGTGTTGGCGATAGTTTACATTTCCCACATGGTGCAGGCGGTAGTTCACAGTTCCCACAGGTTGTTGGCTATAGTTCACAGTTCCCACATGATACTGACAGCAGTTTACAGCGCCCACATGATGTTTGCGACAGTTCATAGTTCCCACATGATGCAGGCGACATTACACAGATCCCACATGGAGCTGGCGGCACTTCAAAAATACCCACACGGTGCGTGCGGCAGTTTATAGTTCCCACTTGGGGCTGGAGGCAGTTCACAGTTCCCACATGATGGTGGCCCCAGTTCACAGTTTCCACATGCTGTTGGTGGCAGTTCACAAATGGCTGGCGGCATTTCACAGTTCCACATAGGGATCGTGCCAGTTAATACTTCCAACACGATGCTGGTGGTAATTCACAGTTCCCACATCATGTTGGCTGAAATTCACAGTTCGTACATGGTGTTGGCGGCAGTTAAAAGTCCCACATGATGTTAGAGGCAGTTCCTTATTCTACATAACTGCCGACGGCAGTTCACAGATAGCATATGGTACTGAAGCGAATTCAAGGTTCCCACATAATGCTGTCGGCATTTCACAGTTCCCACATGGAGTTGGCGGCAGTTCACATTTCTCACATGATGTTGGTGGAAGTTCACAAATCCCATATGGTCCGGGCGACAGTTCACAGTTCCCACATGGTGCTGGTTTCAGTTCACAGATCCCATATGGTCCGGGCGAAAGTTCACAGTTCCCACATGGTGCTGGTTTCAGTTCACAGATCCCATATGGTCTGGGCGACAGTTCACAGTTCCCACATGGTGCTGGTTTCAGTTCACAGATCCCATATGGTCCGGGCGACAGTTCACAGTTTCCACATGGTGCTGGCGGCAGTTCACAGTTCGCACATGGTGCTGGTTTCAGTTCACAGATCCCATATGGTCCGGGCGACAGTTCACAGTTCCCATATGGTGCTGGTTTCAGTTCACAGATCCCATATGGTCCGGGCGACAGTTCACAGTTCCCACATGGTGCTGGCGGCAGTTTACAGTTCCCACATGGTGCTGGTTTCAGTTCACAGATCACATATGACCCAGGCGACAGTACACAGTTCCCACATGGCGCTGATTTTAGTTCACAGATCCCATATGGTCAAGGCGACAGTTCAAAGTTCCCACATGGTGCTGGTTTCAGTTCACAGATCCCCTATGATCCGCGCGACAGTTCATAGTTCCCACATGGTGCTGGTTTCAGTTCACAGATCCCATATGGTCAAGGCGACAGTTCACAGTTCCCACATGGTGCTGGTTTCAGTTCACATATCCCATATGGTCTGAGTGACAGTTCACAGTTCCCACATCGTGCTGATTTCAGTTCACAAATCCCATATGGTCCGGTCAACAGTTCACAGTTCCCACATGGTGCTGGTTTTAGTTCACAGATCCCATATGGTCCGGGCGACAGTTCACAGTTTCCACATGGTGCTGGCGGCAGTTCACAATTCCCACTTGGTTCTGGTTTCAGTTCACAGATCCCATATGGTTCGGGCGACAGTTCACAGTTCCCACATGGTGCTGGTTTCAGTTCACAAATCCCACATGGTCCGGGCGATAGTTCACAGTTCCCACATGGTGCTGGACTGAGTTCACAGATCCCATATGGTCCGGGCGACAGTTCGCAGTTCCCACATGGTGGTGGCGGCAGTTCACAGTTCCCACATGGTGCTGGTTTCAGTTCACAGATCCCATATGGTACGGGCGACAGTTCACAGTTCCCACATGGTGCTGGTTTCAGTTCACAGATCCCATATGGTCCGGGCGACAGTTCACAGTTCCCACATGGTGCTGGCGGCAGTTCACAGTTCCCACATGGTGTTGGTTTCAGTTCACAGATCCCATATGGTCCGGGCGACAGTTCACAGTTCTAACATGGTGCTGGTTTCAGTTCACAGATCCCATATGGTCCGGGCGACAGTTCACAGTTCCCATATGGTGCTGGTTTCAGTTCACAGATCCCATATGGTCCGGGCGACAGTTCACAGTTCCCACATGGTGCTGGCGGCAGTTCACAGTTCCTACATGGTGCTGGTTTCAGTTCACAGATCCCATATGGTCCGGGCGACAGTTCACAGTTCCCACATGGTGCTGGTTTCAGCTCATAAATCCCATATGGTCCGGGCGAAAGTTCACAGTTCCCACATGGTGCTAGTTTCAGTTTACAGATCCCATATGGTCCGGACGACAGTTCACAGTTCTCACATAGCGCTGGTTTTAGTTCACAGATCCCATATGGTATGGGCGACAGTTCACAGTTCCCACCTGGTGCTGGCGGCAGTTCACAGTTCCCACACGGTGCTGGCGGCAGTTCATAGTTCCCACATGTTGCTGGTTTCAGTTCACAGATCCCATATGGTCCGGGCGACAGTTCACAGTTCCCACATGGTGCTGGCGGCAGTTTACAGTTCCCACATGGTGCTGGTTTCAGTTCACAGATCACATATGATCCGGGCGAGAGTACACAGTTCCCACATGGCGCTGATTTTAGTTCACAGATCCCATATGGTCAAGGCGACAGTTCAAAGTTCCCACATGGTGCTGGTTTCAGTTCACAAATCCCCTATGATCCGGGCGACAGTTCATAGTTCCCACATGGTGCTGGTTTCAGTTCACAGATCCCATATGGTCAAGGCGACAGTTCACAGTTCCCACATCGTGCTGATTTCAGTTCACAAATCCCATATGGTCCGGTCAACAGTTCACAGTTCCCACATGGTGCTGGTTTTAGTTCACAGATCCCATGTGGTCCGGGCGACAGTTCACAGTTCCCACATGGTGCTGGCGGCAGTTCACAATTCCCACTTGGTTCTGGTTTCAGTTTACAGATCCCATATGGTCCGGGCGACAGTTCACAGTTCCCACATGGTGCTAGTTTCAGTTCACAGAACCCATATGGTCCGGGCGACAGTTCATAGTTCCCACATAGTGCTGGTTTCAGTTCACAGATCCCATATGGTCCGGGCGACAGTTCACAGTTCCCACATGGTGCTGGCGGCAGTTCACAGATCCCACATGGTGCTGGTATCAGTTCACAGATACCATATGGTCCAGGCGACAGTTCACAGTTCCCACATGGTTCTGGTTTCAGTTCACAGATCCCATATGGTCCTGGCGACAGTTCACAGTTCCCATATGGTGCTGGTTTCAGTTCATAGATCCCATGTGGTCCGGGCGACAGTTCACAGTTCCCACATGGTGCTGGCGGCAGTTCACAGTACCCACGCGGTGCTGGTTTCAGTTCACAGATCCCATATGGTCCGGGCGACATTTCACAGTTCCCACATGGTGCTGTTTTCAGTTCACAGATCTCATATGGTCCTGGTGACAGTTCACAGTTCCCAGATGGTGCTGGTTTCAGTTCACATATCCCATATGGTCCTGGCGACAGTTCACAGTTCCCACATGGAGCTGGTTTCAGTTCACAGATCCCATATGGTCAAGGCGATAGTTCACAGTTCCCACATGGTGCTGGTTTCAGTTCACAGATCCCATATGATCCGGGCGACAGTTCATAGTTCCCACATGGTGCTGGTTTCAGTTCACAGTTCCCATATGGTTCGGGCGACAGTTCACAGTTCCCACATGGTGCTGGTTTCAGTTCACAGATCCCATTTGTTCCGGTCGACAGTTCACAGTTCCCACATGGTGCTAGTTTTAGTTCAGAGATGCCATATGGTCCGGCCGACAGTTCACAGTTCCCACATGGTGCTGGCGGCAGTTCACAGTTCCCACATGGTGCTGGACTGAGTTCACAGATCCCATATGGTCCGGGCGACAGTTCGCAGTTCCCACATGGTGCTGGCGCGGTTCACAGTTCGCACATGGTGCTTGTTTCAGTTCACAGATCCCATATGGTTCGGGCGACAGTTCACAGTTCCCAATGGTGCTGGTTTCATATCACAGATCCCATATGGTCCGGGCGACAGTTCACAGTTTCCACATGGTGCTGGTTTCAGTTCACAGATCCCATTTGGTCCGGTTGACAGTTCACAGTTCCCACATTGTGCTGGTTTTAGTTCACAGATGCCATATGGTCCGTGCGACAGTTCACAGTTCCCACATGGTGCTGGCGGCAGTTCACAATTCCCACATGGTGCTGGTTTCAGTTCATAGATCCCATATGGTTCGGGCTACAGTTCACAGTTCTCACATGGTGCTAGTTTCAGTTCACAGATTCCATATGGTCCGGGCTACAGTTAACAGTTCCCACATGGTGTTGGTTTCAGTTCACCAATCCCATATGGTCCGGGCGACAGTTCACAGTTCCCACATGGTGCTGGCGGCAGTTCACAGTTCCCACATGGTGTTGGTTTCAGTTCACAGATCCCATATGGCCCGGGCGAGAGTTCACAGTTCCCACATGGTTCTGGTTTCAGTTAAGAGATCCCATATGGTCCTGGCGACAGTTCACAGTTCCCATATGGTGCTGGTTTCAGTTCATAGATCCCATATGGTCTGGGCGATAGTTCACAGTTCCCACATGGTGCTGGTTTCAGTTCAGAGATCCTATATGGTCCGAGCAACAGTTCACAGTTCCCACATGATGCTGGTTTCAGTTCACAGATCCTATATGGTCCGGGCGACAGTTCACAGTTCCCATGTGGTGCAGGTTTCAGTTCACAGATTCCATATGGTCTGGGCGACAGTTCACAGTTCCCACATGGTGCTGGTTTCTGTTCACAGATACCATATGGTCCGAGCGACAGTTCACAGTTCCCACATGGTGCTGGTTTCAGTTCACAGATCCCATATGGTCCGGGCGACAGTTCACAGTCGCCATATGGTGCTGGTTTCAGTTCAATGATCCCATATGGTCCGGGCGACAGTTCCCAGTTCCCACATGGTGCTGGCGGCAGTTCACAGTTCCCAGACGGTGCTGGTTTCAGTTCACAGATCCCATATGGTCCGGGCGACATTTCACATTTCCCACATGGTGCTGGTTTCAGTTCACAGATCCCATATGGTCCGGGCGACAGTTCACAGTTCCCACATAGCGCTGGTTTCAATTCACAGATCCCATATGGTCAAGGCGACAGTTCACAGTTCCCACATGGTGCTGGTTTCAGTTCACAGATCCAATATAATGCGGGCGACTGTTCATAGTTCCCACATGGTGCTGGTTTCAGTTCACAGATCCCATATGGTCAAGGCGACAGTTCACAGTTCCCACGTGGTGCTGGTTTCAGTCACAAATTCCATATGGTCCGGTCGACAGTTCACAGATCCCATATGGTGCTGGTTTTAGTTCACAGATCCCATATGGTCCCGGCGACAGTTCACAGTTCCCACATGGTGCTGGCGGCAGTTCACAATTCCCACTTGGTGCTGGTTTCAGTTCACAGATCCCTTATGGATCGGGCTACAGTTCACAGTTCACACATGGTGCTTGTTTCAGTTCACAGATTCCATATGGTCCGGGCGACAGTTCACAGTTCCCACATGATGTTGGTTTCAGTTCACAAATCCCATATGGTCCGGGCTACAGTTCACAGTTCCCACATGGTGCTGGCGGCAGTTCACAGTTCCCACATGGTGTTGGTTTCAGTTCACAGATCCCATATGGTCCGGGCGACAGTTCACAGTTCCCACATGGTGCTGGTTTCAGTTCACAGAACCCATATGGTCCGGGCGACAGTTCATAGTTCCCACATAGTGCTGGTTTCAGTTCACAGATCCCATATGGTCCGGGCGACAGTTCACAGTTCCCACATGGTGCTGGCGGCAGTTCACAGATCCCTTATGGATCGGGCTACAGTTCACAGTTCTCACATGGTGCTTGTTTCAGTTCACAGATTCCATATGGTCCGGGCGACAGTTCACAGTTCCCACATGATGTTGGTTTCAGTTCACAAATCCCATATGGTCCGGGCTACAGTTCACAGTTCCCACATGGTGCTGGCGGCAGTTCACAGTTCCCACATGGTGTTGGTTTCAGTTCACAGATCCCATATGGTCCGGGCGACAGTTCACAGTTCCCACATGGTGCTGGTTTCAGTTCACAGAACCCATATGGTCCGGGCGACAGTTCATAGTTCCCACATAGTGCTGGTTTCAGTTCACAGATCCCATATGGTCCGGGCGACAGTTCACAGTTCCCACATGGTGCTGGCGGCAGTTCACAGATCCCACATGGTGCTGGTATCAGTTCACAGATACCATATGGTCCAGGCGACAGTTCACAGTTCCCACATGGTTCTGGTTTCAGTTCACAGATCCCATATGGTCCTGGCGACAGTTCACAGTTCCCATATGGTGCTGGTTTCAGTTCATAGATCCCATGTGGTCCGGGCGACAGTTCACAGTTCCCACATGGTGCTGGCGGCAGTTCACAGTACCCACGCGGTGCTGGTTTCAGTTCACAGATCCCATATGGTCCGGGCGACATTTCACAGTTCCCACATGGTGCTGTTTTCAGTTCACAGATCTCATATGGTCCGGGCGACAGTTCGCAGTTCCCACATGGTGCTGGCGCGGTTCACAGTTCGCACATGGTGCTTGTTTCAGTTCACAGATCCCATATGGTTCGGGCGACAGTTCACAGTTCCCAATGGTGCTGGTTTCAGTTCACAGATCCCATATGGTCCGGGCGACAGTTCACAGTTTCCACATGGTGCTGGTTTCAGTTCACAGATCCCATTTGGTCCGGTTGACAGTTCACAGTTCCCACATTGTGCTGGTTTTAGTTCACAGATGCCATATGGTCCGTGCGACAGTTCACAGTTCCCACATGGTGCTGGCGGCAGTTCACAATTCCCACATGGTGCTGGTTTCAGTTCACAGATCCCATATGGTTCGGGCTACAGTTCACAGTTCTCACATGGTGCTAGTTTCAGTTCACAGATTCCATATGGTCCGGGCTACAGTTAACAGTTCCCACATGGTGTTGGTTTCAGTTCACAGATCCCATATGGTCCGGGCGACAGTTCACAGTTCCCACATGGTGCTGGCGGCAGTTCACAGTTCCCACATGGTGTTGGTTTCAGTTCACAGATCCCATATGGTCCGGGCGACAGTTCACAGTTCCCACATGGTTCTGGTTTCAGTTAAGAGATCCCATATGGTCCTGGCGACAGTTCACAGTTCCCATATGGTGCTGGTTTCAGTTCATAGATCCCATATGGTCTGGGCGATAGTTCACAGTTCCCACATGGTGCTGGTTTCAGTTCACAGATCCTATATGGTCCGAGCAACAGTTCACAGTTCCCACATGATGCTGGTTTCAGTTCACAGATCCTATATGGTCCGGGCGACAGTTCACAGTTCCCATATGGTGCAGGTTTCAGTTCACAGATTCCATATGGTCTGGGCGACAGTTCACAGTTCCCACATGGTGCTGGTTTCTGTTCACAGATACCATATGGTCCGAGCGACAGTTCACAGTTCCCACATGGTGCTGGTTTCAGTTCACAGATCCCATATGGTCCGGGCGACAGTTCACAGTCGCCATATGGTGCTGGTTTCAGTTCAATGATCCCATATGGTCCGGGCGACAGTTCCCAGTTCCCACATGGTGCTGGCGGCAGTTCACAGTTCCCAGACGGTGCTGGTATCAGTTCACAGATCCCATATGGTCCGGGCGACATTTCACATTTCCCACATGGTGCTGTTTTCAGTTCACAGATCCCATATGGCCCGGGCGACAGTTCACAGTTCCCACATAGCACTGGTTTCAATTCACAGATCCCATATGGTCAAGGCGACAGTTCACAGTTCCCACATGGTGCTGGTTTCAGTTCACAGATCCAATATAATGCGGGCGACTGTTCATAGTTCCCACATGGTGCTGGTTTCAGTTCACAGATTCCATATGGTCTGGGCGACAGTTCACAGTTCCCACATGGTGCTGGTTTCTGTTCACAGATACCATATGGTCAAGGCGACAGTTCACATTTCCCACGTGGTGCTGGTTTCAGTCACAAATTCCATATGGTCCGGTCGACAGTTCACAGATCCCACATGGTGCTGGTTTTAGTTCACAGATCCCATATGGTCCCGGCGATAGTTCACAGTTCCCACATGGTGCTGGTTTCAGTTCAGAGATCCTATATGGTCCGAGCAACAGTTCACAGTTCCCACATGATGCTGGTTTCAGTTCACAGATCCTATATGGTCCGGGCGACAGTTCACAGTTCCCATATGGTGCAGGTTTCAGTTCACAGATTCCATATGGTCTGGGCGACAGTTCACAGTTCCCACATGGTGCTGGTTTCTGTTCACAGATACCATATGGTCCGAGCGACAGTTCACAGTTCCCACATGGTGCTGGTTTCAGTTCACAGATCCCATATGGTCCGGGCGACAGTTCACAGTCGCCATATGGTGCTGGTTTCAGTTCAATGATCCCATATGGTCCGGGCGACAGTTCCCAGTTCCCACATGGTGCTGGCGGAAGTTCACAGTTCCCAGACGGTGCTGGTTTCAGTTCACAGATCCCATATGGTCCGGGCGACATTTCACATTTCCCACATGGTGCTGGTTTCAGTTCACAGATCCCATATGGTCCGGGCGACAGTTCACAGTTCCCACATAGCGCTGGTTTCAATTCACAGATCCCATATGGTCAAGGCGACAGTTCACAGTTCCCACATGGTGCTGGTTTCAGTTCACAGATCCAATATAATGCGGGCGACTGTTCATAGTTCCCACATGGTGCTGGTTTCAGTTCACAGATTCCATATGGTCTGGGCGACAGTTCACAGTTCCCACATGGTGCTGGTTTCTGTTCACAGATACCATATGGTCAAGGCGACAGTTCACATTTCCCACGTGGTGCTGGTTTCAGTCACAAATTCCATATGGTCCGGTCGACAGTTCACAGATCCCACATGGTGCTGGTTTTAGTTCACAGATCCCATATGGTCCCGGCGACAGTTCACAGTTCCCACATGGTGCTGGCGGCAGTTCACAATTCCCACATGGTGCTGGTTTCAGTTCACAGATCCCTTATGGATCGGGCGACAGTTCACAGTTCTCACATGGTGCTTGTTTCAGTTCACAGATTCCATATGGTCCGGGCGACAGTTCACAGTTCCCACATGATGTTGGTTTCAGTTCACAAATCCCATATGGTCCGGGCTACAGTTCACAGTTCCCACATGGTGCTGGCGGCAGTTCACAGTTCCCACATGGTGTTGGTTTCAGTTCACAGATCCCATATGGTCCGGGCGACAGTTCACAGTTCCCACATGGTGCTGGTTTCAGTTCACAGAACCCATATGGTCCGGGCGACAGTTCATAGTTCCCACATAGTGCTGGTTTCAGTTCACAGATCCCATATGGTCCGGGCGACAGTTCACAGTTCCCACATGGTGCTGGCGGCAGTTCACAGATCCCACATGGTGCTGGTATCAGTTCACAGATACCATATGGTCCAGGCGACAGTTCACAGTTCCCACATGGTTCTGGTTTCAGTTCACAGATCCCATATGGTCCTGGCGACAGTTCACAGTTCCCATATGGTGCTGGTTTCAGTTCATAGATCCCATGTGGTCCGGGCGACAGTTCACAGTTCCCACATGGTGCTGGCGGCAGTTCACAGTACCCACGCGGTGCTGGTTTCAGTTCACAGATCCCATATGGTCCGGGCGACATTTCACAGTTCCCACATGGTGCTGTTTTCAGTTCACAGATCCCATATGGTCCTGGTGACAGTTCACAGTTCCCACATGGTGCTGGTTTCAGTTCACATATCCCATATGGTCCTGGCGACAGTTCACAGTTCCCACATGGAGCTGGTTTCAGTTCACAGATCCCATATGGTCAAGGCGATAGTTCACAGTTCCCACATGGTGCTGGTTTCAGTTCACAGATCCCATATGATCCGGGCGACAGTTCATAGTTCCCACATGGTGCTGGTTTCAGTTCACAGTTCCCATATGGTTCGGGCGACAGTTCACAGTTCCCACATGGTGCTGGTTTCAGTTCACAGATCCCATTTGGTCCGGTCGACAGTTCACAGTTCCCACATGGTGCTAGTTTTAGTTCACAGATGCCATATGGTCCGGGCGACAGTTCACAGTTCCCACATGGTGCTGGCGGCAGTTCACAGTTCCCACATGGTGCTGGACTGAGTTCACAGATCCCATATGGTCCGGGCGACAGTTCGCAGTTCCCACATGGTGCTGGCGCGGTTCACAGTTCCCACATGGTGCTTGTTTCAGTTCACAGATCCCATATGGTTCGGGCGACAGTTCACAGTTCCCAATGGTGCTGGTTTCAGTTCACAGATCCCATATGGTCCGGGCGACAGTTCACAGTTCCCACATGGTGCTGGCGGCAGTTCACAGTTCCCACATGGTGTTGGTTTCAGTTCACAGATCCCATATGGTCCGGGCGACAGTTCACAGTTCCCACATAGTGCTGGTTTCAGTTCACAGATCCCATATGGTACGGGCGACAATTGACAGTTCCCACCTGGTGCTGGCGGCAGTTCACAGTTCCCACATGGTGCTGGTTTCAGTTCACAGATCCCATATGGTCCGGGCGACAGTTCACAGTTCCCTCATGGTGCTGGTTTCAGTTCACAGATCCCATATGGTCCGGGCGACATTTCACAGTTCCCACATGGTGCTAGTTTCGGTTCACAGATCCCATATGGTCCGGGAGACAGTTCACAGTTCCCACATGGTGCTGGTTTCAGTTCGCAGATCCCATATAGTCCGGGCGATAGTTCACAGTTCCTACATGGTGCTGGTTTCAGTTCACAGATCCCATATGGTCCGGGCGACAGTTCACAGTTCCCACATGGTGCTGGTTTCAGTTCACAGATACCATATGGTCCGGGCGACAGTTCACAGTTCCCACATGGTGCTGGTTTCAGTTCACATATCCCATATAGTCTGGGCGACAGTTCACAGTTCCCACATGGTGCTGGTTTCAGTTCACAGATCCCATATGGTCCGGGCGACAGTTCACAGTTCCCACATGGTGCTGGCGTCAGTTCACAGTTCCCACATGGTGCTGGTTTCAGTTCACAGATCCCATATGGTCCGGCGACAGTTCACAGTTCCCACATGGTGCTAGTTTCAGTTCACAGATCCCATATGGTCCGGGCGACAGTTCACAGTTCCCACATGGTGCTGGTTTCAGTTCACAGATACCATATGGTCCGGGCGACAGTTCACAGTTCCCACATGGTGCTGGCGGCAGTTCACAGTTCCCACATGGTGTTGGTTTCAGTTCACAGGTCCCATATGGTCTGGGCGATAGTTCACAGTTCCCTCATGGTGCTGGTTTCAGTTCACAGATCCTATATGGTCCGAGCAACAGTTCACAGTTCCCATATGGTGCAGGTTTCAGTTCACAGATTCCATATGGTCTGGGCGATAGTTCACAGTTCCCACATGGTGCTGGTTTCAGTTCACAGATACCATATGGTCCGGGCGACAGTTCACAGTTCCCACATGGTGCTGGTTTCAGTTCACAGATCCCATATGGTCCGGGCGACAGTTCACAGTTCCCATATGGTGCTGGTTTCAGTTCACTGATCCCATATGGTCCTGGCGACAGTTCACAGTTCCCACATGGAGCTGGTTTCAGTTCACAGATCCCATATGGTCAAGGCGACAGTTCACAGTTCCCACATGGTGCTGGTTTCAGTTCACAGATCCCATATGATCCGGGCGACAGTTCATAGTTCCCACATGGTGCTGGTTTCAGTTCACAGTTCCCATATGGTCAAGTCGACAGTTCACAGTTCCCAGATGGTGCTGGTTTCAGTTCACAGATCCCATTTGGTCCGGTTGGCAGTTCACAGTTCCCACATGGTGCTGGTTTTAGTTCACAGATGCCATATGGTCCGTGCGACAGTTCACAGTTCCCACATGGTGCTGGCGGCAGTTCACAATTCCCACATGGTGCTGGTTTCAGTTCACAGATCCCATATGGTTCGGGCTACAGTTCACAGTTCTCACATGGTGCTAGTTTCAGTTCACAGATTCCATATGGTCCGGGCTACAGTTCACAGTTCCCACATGGTGTTGGTTTCAGTTCACAAATCCCATATGGTCCGGGCGACAGTTCACAGTTCCCACATGGTGCTGGCGGCAGTTCACAGTTCCCACATGGTGTTGGTTTCAGTTCACAGATCCCATATGGCCCGGGCGAGAGTTCACAGTTCCCACATGGTTCTGGTTTCAGTTAACAGATCCCATATGGTCCTGGCGACAGTTCACAGTTCCCATATGGTGCTGGTTTCAGTTCATTGATCCCATATGGTCTGGGCGATAGTTCACAGTTCCCACATGGTGCTGGTTTCAGTTCAGAGATCCTATATGGTCCGAGCAACAGTTCACAGTTCCCACATGATGCTGGTTTCAGTTCACAGATCCTATATGGTCCAGGCGACAGTTCACAGTTCCCATATGGTGCAGGTTTCAGTTCACAGATTCCATATGGTCTGGGCGATAGTTCACAGTTCCCACATGGTGCTGGTTTCAGTTCACAGATACCATATGGTCCGGGCGACAGTTCACAGTTCCCACATGGTGCTGGTTTCAGTTCACAGATCCCATATGGTCCGGGCGACAGTTCACAGTTGCCATATGGTGCTGGTTTCAGTTCAATGATCCCATATGGTCCGGGCGACAGTTCACAGTTCCCACATGGTGCTGGCGGCAGTTCACAGTTCCCACACGGTGCTGGTTTCAGTTCACAGATCCCATATGGTCAGGGCGACATCTCACATTTCCCACATGGTGCTGGTTTCAGTTCACAGATCCCATATGGTCCGGGCGACAGTTCACAGTTCCCACATGGTGCTGGTTTCAGTTCACAGATCCAATATAATGCGGGCGACGGTTCATAGTTCCCACATGGTGCTGGTTTCAGTTCACAGATCCCATATGGTCAAGGCGACAGTTCACAGTTCCCACGTGGTGCTGGTTTCAGTTCAAAAATCCCATATGGTCCGGTCGACAGTTCACAGATCCCACATGGTGCTGGTTTTAGTTCACAGATCCCATATGGTCCCGGCGACAGTTCACAGATCCCACATGGTGCTGGTTTTAGTTCACAGATCCCATATGGTCCCGGCGACAGTTCACAGTTCCCACATGGTGCTGGCGGCAGTTCACAATTCCCACATGGTGCTGGTTTCAGTTCACAGATCCCTTATGGATCGGGCGACAGTTCACAGTTCTCACATGGTGCTTGTTTCAGCTCACAGATTCCATTTGGTCCGGGCGACAGTTCACAGTTCCCACATGATGTTGGTTTCAGTTCACAAATCCCATATGGTCCGGGCTACAGTTCACAGTTCCCACATGGTGCTGGCGGCAGTTCACAGTTCCCACATTGTGTTGGTTTCAGTTCACAGATCCCATATGGTCCGGGCGACAGTTCACAGTTCCCACATGGTGCTGGTTTCAGTTCACAGAACCCATATGGTCCGGGCGACAGTTCATAGTTCCCACATAGTGCTGGTTTCAGTTCACAGATCCCATATGGTCCTGGTGACAGTTCACAGTTCCCACATGGTGCTGGTTTCAGTTCACATATCCCATATGGTCCTGGCGACAGTTCACAGTTCCCACATGGAGCTGGTTTCAGTTCACAGATCCCATATGGTCAAGGCGATAGTTCACAGTTCCCACATGGTGCTGGTTTCAGTTCACAGATCCCATATGATCCGGGCGACAGTTCATTAGTTCCCACATGGTGCTGGTTTCAGTTCACAGTTCCCATATGGTTCGGGCGACAGTTCACAGTTCCCACATGGTGCTGGTTTCAGTTCACAGATCCCATTTGGTCCGGTCGACAGTTCACAGTTCCCACATGGTGCTAGTTTTAGTTCACAGATGCCATATGGTCCGGGCGACAGTTCACAGTTCCCACATGGTGCTGGTTTCAATTCAGAGATCCTATATGGTCCGAGCAACAGTTCACAGTTCCCACATGATGCTGGTTTCAGTTCACAGATCCTATATGGTCCGAGCAACAGTTCACAGTTCCCACATGATGCTGGTTTCAGTTCACAGATCCTATATGGTCCGGGCGACAGTTCACAGTTCCCATATGGTGCAGGTTTCAGTTCACAGATTCCATATGGTCTGGGCGATAGTTCACAGTTCCCACATGGTGCTGGTTTCAGTTCACAGATACCATATGGTCCGGGCGACAGTTCACAGTTCCCACATGGTGCTGGTTTCAGTTCACAGATCCCATATGGTTGGGCGACAGTTCACAGTTGCCATATGGTGCTGGTTTCAGTTCAATGATCCCATATGGTCCGGGCGACAGTTCACAGTTCCCACATAGCGCTGGTTTCAATTCACAGATCCCATATGGTCAAGGCGACAGTTCACAGTTCCCACATGGTGCTGGTTTCAGTTCACAGATCCAATATAATGCGGGCGACGGTTCATAGTTCCCACATGGTGCTGGTTTCAGTTCACAGATCCCATATGGTCAAGGCGACAGTTCACAGTTCCCACGTGGTGCTGGTTTCAGTTCAAAAATCCCATATGGTCCGGTCGACAGTTCACAGATCCCACATGGTGCTGGTTTTAGTTCACAGATCCCATATGGTCCCGGCGACAGTTCACAGATCCCACATGGTGCTGGTTTTAGTTCACAGATCCCATATGGTCCCGGCGACAGTTCACAGTTCCCACATGGTGCTGGCGGCAGTTCACAATTCCCACATGGTGCTGGTTTCAGTTCACAGATCCCTTATGGATCGGGCGACAGTTCACAGTTCTCACATGGTGCTTGTTTCAGCTCACAGATTCCATATGGTCCGGGCGACAGTTCACAGTTCCCACATGATGTTGGTTTCAGTTCACAAATCCCATATGGTCCGGGCTACAGTTCACAGTTCCCACATGGTGCTGGCGGCAGTTCACAGTTCCCACATGGTGTTGGTTTCAGTTCACAGATCCCATATGGTCCGGGCGACAGTTCACAGTTCCCACATGGTGCTGGTTTCAGTTCACAGATCCCATATGGTCCGGGCGACAGTTCACAGTTCCCATATGGTGCTGGTTTCAGTTCACTGATCCCATATGGTCCTGGCGACAGTTCACAGTTCTCACATGGAGCTGTTTACAGTCCACAGATCCCATATGGTCAAGGCGACAGTTCACAGTTCCCACATGGTGCTGGTTTCAGTTCACAGATCCCATATGATCCGGGCGACAGTTCATAGTTCCCACATGGTGCTGGTTTCAGTTCACAGTTCCCATATGGTCAAGTCGACAGTTCACAGTTCCCAGATGGTGCTGGTTTCAGTTCACAGATCCCATTTGGTCCGGTTGGCAGTTCACAGTTCCCACATGGTGCTGGTTTTAGTTCACAGATGCCATATGGTCCGTGCGACAGTTCACAGTTCCCACATGGTGCTGGCGGCAGTTCACAATTCCCACATGGTGCTGGTTTCAGTTCACAGATCCCATATGGTTCGGGCGACAGTTCACAGTTCTCACATGGTGCTGTTTCAGTTCACAGATTCCATATGGTCCGGGCTACAGTTCACAGTTCCCACATGGTGTTGGTTTCAGTTCACAAATCCCATATGGTCCGGGCGACAGTTCACAGTTCCCACATGGTGCTGGCGGCAGTTCACAGTTCCCACATGGTGTTGGTTTCAGTTCACAGATCCCATATGGTCCGGGCGACAGTTCACAGTTCCCACATGGTTCTGGTTTCAGTTCACAGATCCCATATGGTCCTGGCGACAGTTCACAGTTCCCATATGGTGCTGGTTTCAGTTCATAGATCCCATATGGTCTGGGCGATAGTTCACAGTTCCCACATGGTGCTGGTTTCAGTTCAGAGATCCTATATGGTCCGAGCAACAGTTCACAGTTCCCACATGATGCTGGTTTCAGTTCACAGATCCTATATGGTCCAGGCGACAGTTCACAGTTCCCATATGGTGCAGGTTTCAGTTCACAGATTCCATATGGTCTGGGCGACAGTTCACAGTTCCCACATGGTGCTGGTTTCAGTTCACAGATACCATATGGTCCGGGCGACAGTTCACAGTTCCCACATGGTGCTGGTTTCAGTTCACAGATCCCATATGGTCCGGGCGACAGTTCACAGTTGCCATATGGTGCTGGTTTCAGTTCACTGATCCCATATGGTCCGGGCGACAGTTCACAGTTCCCACATGGTGCTGGCGGCAGTTCACAGTTCCCACACGGTGCTGGTTTCAGTTCACAGATCCCATATGGTCCGGGCGACAGTTCACATTTCCCACATGGTGCTGGTTTCAGTTCACAGATCCCATATGGTCCGGGCGACAGTTCACAGTTCCCACATGGTGCTGGTTTCAGTTCACAGATCCCATATGATCCGGGCGACAGTTCACAGTTCCCACATGGTGCTGGTTTCAGTTCACAGATCCCATATGGTCAAGGCGACAGTTCACAGTTCCCACGTGGTGCTGGTTTCAGTTCACAGATCCCATATGGTCCGGTCGACAGTTCACAGTTCCCACATGGTGCTGGTTTCAGTTCACAGATCCCATATGGTCCGGCGACAGTTCACAGTTCCCACATGGTGCTGGTTTTAGTTCACAGATCCCATATGGTCCGGGCGACAGTTCACAGTTCCCACATGGTGCTGGCGGCAGTTCACAATTCCCACATGGTGCTGGTTTCAGTTCACAGATCCCATATGGTCGGGCGACAGTTCACAGTTCTCACATGGTGCTTGTTTCAGTTCACAGATTCCATATGGTCCGGGCGACAGTTCACAGTTCCCACATGGTGTTGGTTTCAGTTCACAGATCCCATATGGTCCGGGCGACAGTTCACAGTTCCCACATGGTGCTGGCGGCAGTTCACAGTTCCCACATGGTGTTGGTTTCAGTTCACAGATCCCATATGGTCCGGGCGACAGTTCACAGTTCCCACATGGTGCTGGTTTCAGTTCACAGATCCCATATGGTCCGGGCGACAGTTCACAGTTCCCACATGGTGCTGGTTTCAGTTCACAGATCCCATATGGTCCTGGTGACAGTTCACAGTTCCCACATGGTGCTGGTTTCAGTTCACATATCCCATATGGTCCTGGCGACAGTTCACAGTTCCCACATGGAGCTGGTTTCAGTTCACAGATCCCATATGGTCAGGCGATAGTTCACAGTTCCCACATGGTGCTGGTTTCAGTTCACAGATCCCATATGATCCGGGCGACAGTTCATAGTTCCCACATGGTGCTGGTTTCAGTTCACAGTTCCCATATGGTTCGGGCGACAGTTCACAGTTCCCACATGGTGCTGGTTTCAGTTCACAGATCCCATTTGGTCCGGTCGACAGTTCACAGTTCCCACATGGTGCTAGTTTTAGTTCACAGATGCCATATGGTCCGGGCGACAGTTCACAGTTCCCACATGGTGCTGGTTTCAGTTCACAGATCCCATATGGTCCGGCGACAGTTCACAGTTCCCACATGATGCTGGTTTCAGTTCACAGATCCTATATGGTCCGGGCGACAGTTCACAGTTCCCACATGGTGCTGGTTTCAGTTCACAGATCCTATATGGTCCGGGCGACAGTTCACAGTTCCCATATGGTGCAGGTTTCAGTTCACAGATCCCATATGGTCTGGGCGACAGTTCACAGTTCCCACATGGTGCTGGTTTCAGTTCACAGATACCATATGGTCCGGGCGACAGTTCACAGTTCCCACATGGTGCTGGTTTCAGTTCACAGATCCCATATGGTCTGGGCGACAGTTCACAGTTCCCACATGGTGCTGGTTTCAGTTCACTGATCCCATATGGTCCGGGCGACAGTTCACAGTTCCCACATAGCGCTGGTTTCAATTCACAGATCCCATATGGTCAAGGCGACAGTTCACAGTTCCCACATGGTGCTGGTTTCAGTTCACAGATCCATATAATGCGGGCGACGGTTCATAGTTCCCACATGGTGCTGGTTTCAGTTCACAGATCCCATATGGTCAAGGCGACAGTTCACAGTTCCCACGTGGTGCTGGTTTCAGTTCACAAATCCCATATGGTCCGGTCGACAGTTCACAGTTCCCACATGGTGCTGGTTTCAGTTCACAGATCCCATATGGTCCGGCGACAGTTCACAGTTCCCACATGGTGCTGGTTTTAGTTCACAGATCCCATATGGTCCCGGCGACAGTTCACAGTTCCCACATGGTGCTGGCGGCAGTTCACAATTCCCACATGGTGCTGGTTTCAGTTCACAGATCCCTTATGGTCCGGGCGACAGTTCACAGTTCTCACATGGTGCTTGTTTCAGCTCACAGATTCCATATGGTCCGGGCGACAGTTCACAGTTCCCACATGGTGCTAGTTTCGGTTCACAGATCCCATATGGTCCGGGCGACAGTTCACAGTTCCCACATAGTGCTGGTTTCAGTTCGCAGATCCCATATAGTCCGGGCGATAGTTCACAGTTCTTACATGGTGCTGGTTTCAGTTCACATATCCCATATGGTCCGGGCGACATTTCACAGTTCCCATATGGTGCTAGTTTCGGTTCACAGATCCCATATGGTCCGGGCGACAGTTCACAGTTCGCACATGGTGCTGGTTTCAGTTCACAGATCCTATATGGTCCGGGCGACAGTTCACAGTTCCCACATGGTGCTGGCTTTAGGTCACAGATACCATATGGTCCGGGCGACAGTTCACAGTTCGCACATGGTGCTGGTTTCAGTTCACAGATACAATATGGTCCGGGCGACAGTTCACAGTTCCCACATGGTGCTGGCGGCAGTTCACAGTTCCCACATGGTGTTGGTTTCAGTTCACAGGTCCCATATGGTCTGGGCGATAGTTTACAGCTCCCACATGGTGCTGGTTTCAGTTCACAGATCCTATATGGTCCGAGCAACAGTTCACAGTTCCCACATGATGCTGGTTTCAGTTCACAGATCCTATATGGTCCGGGCGACAGTTCACAGTTCCCATATGGTGCAGGTTTCAGTTCACAGATCCCATATGGTCTGGGCGACAGTTCACAGTTCCCACATGGTGCTGGTTTTAGTTCACAAATACCATATGGTCCGGGCGACAGTTCACAGTTCCCACATAGCGCTGGTTTCAATTCACAGATCCCAAATGGTCAAGGCGACAGTTCACAGTCGCCATATGGTGCTGGTTTCAGTTCACTGATCCCATATGGTCCGGGCGACAGTTCACAGTTCCGACATGGTGCTGGCGGCAGTTCACAGTTCCCACACGGTGCTGGTTTCAGTTCATAGATCCCATATGGTCCTTTTGACAGTTCACAGTTCCCACATGGTGCTGGCGGCAGTTCACAGTTCCCATATGGTGCTGGTTTCAGTTCACAGATCCCATATGGTCCGGGCGACAGTTCACAGTTCCCACATAGCGCTGGTTTCAATTCACAGATCCCATATGGTCAAGGCGACAGTTCACAGTTCACATATGGTGCTGGTTTCAGTTCACAGATCCCATATAATGCGGGCGACAGTTCATAGTTCCCACATGGTGCTGGTTTCAGTTCACAGATCCCATATGGTCAAGGCGACAGTTCACAGTTCCCACGTGGTGCTGGTTTCAGTTCACAGATCCCATATGGTCCGGGCGACAGTTCACAGTTCCCACATTGCGCTGGTTTCAATTCACAGATCCCATTTGGTCCGGTCGACAGTTCACAGTTCCCACATGGTGCTGGTTTTAGTTCACAGATCCCATATGGTCCGGGCGACAGTTCACAGTTCCCACATGGTGCTGGCGGCAGTTCACAATTCCCACATGGTGCTGGTTTCAGTTCACAGATCCCTTATGGATCGGGCGACAGTTCACAGTTCTCACATTGTGCTTGTTTCAGTTCACAGATTCCATATGGTCCGGGCGACAGTTAACAGTTCCCACATGGTGTTGGTTTCAGTTCACAAATCCCATATAGTCCGGGCTACAGTTTACAGTTCCCACATGGTGCTGGCGGCAGTTCACAGTTCCCACATGGTGTTGGTTTCAGTTCACAGATCCCATATGGTACGGGCGACAGTTCACAGTTCCCACATGGGGCAGGTATCAGTTCACAGATACCATACGGTCCAGGCGACAGTTCACAGTTCCCACATGGTGCTGGTTTTAGTTCACAGATCCCATATGGTCCTGGCGACAGTTCACAGTTCCCATATGGTGCTGGTTTCAGTTCATAGATCCCATGTGGTCCGGGCGACAGTTCACAGTTACCACAGGGGGCTGGCGGCAGTTCACAGTACCCACGCGGTGCTGGTTTCAGTTCACAGATCCCATATGGTCCGGGCGACATTTCACAGTTCCCACATGGTGCTGTTTTCAGTGCACAGATCCCATATGGTCCTGGTGACAGTTCACAGTTCCCACATGGTGCCGGTTTCAGTTCACAGATCCCATATGGTCCTGGCGACAGTTCGCAGTTCCCACAAGGTGCTGGCGCAGTTCACAGTTCCCACATGGTGTTGGTTTCAGTTCACAGATCCCATATGGTCCGGGCGAGAGTTCACAGTTCCCAATGGTGCTGGATTCAGTTCACAGATCCCATATGGTACGGGCGCCAAATTAACAGTTCCCACCTGGTGCTGGCGGCAGTTCACAGTTCCCACAAGGTGCTGGTTTCAGTTCACAGATCCCATATGGTCCGGGCGACAGTTCACAGTTCCCTCATGGTGCTGGTTTCAGTTCACAAATCCCATATGGTCCGGGCGACATTTCACAGTTCCCACATGGTGCTAGATTCGGTTCACAGATCCCATATGGTCCGGGCGACAGTTCACAGTTCCCACATGGTGCTGGTTTCAGTTCACAGATCCCATATGGTCCGGGCGACATTTCACAGTTCCCACATTGTGCTAGTTTCGGTTCACAGATCCCATATGGTCAAGGCGACAGTTCACAGTTCCCACATGGTGCTGGTTTCAGTTCGGAGATCCAATATGGTCCGGGCGACAGTTCACAGTTCCCACATGGTGCTGGTTTCAGTTCACAGATCCTATATGGTCCGGGCGACCTTTCACAGTTCCCACATGGTGCTGGCTTTAGGTCACAGATACCATATGGTCCGGGCGACAGTTCACAGTTACCACATGGTGCTGGTTTCAGTTCACATATCCCATATAGTCTGGGCGACAGGTGACAGTTCCCACATGGTGCTGGTTTCAGTTCACAGATCCCATATGGTCCGGGCGACAGCTCACAGTTCCCACATGGTGCTGGCGGCAGTTCACAGTTCCCACATGGTGCTGGTTTCAGTTCACAGATCCCATATGGTCCGGGCGACATTTCACAGTTCCCACATGGTGCTAGTTTCGGTTCACAGATCCCATATGGTCCGGGCGACAGTTCACAGTTCCCACATGGTACTGGTTTCAGCTCACAGATCCCATATGGTCCGGGCGACAGTTCACAGTTCCCACATGGTGCTGGTTTCAGTTCACAGATACAATATGGTCCAGGCGACAGTTCACAGTTTCCACATGGTGCTGGCGGCAGTTCACAGTTCCCACATGGTGTTGGTTTCAGTTCACAGGTCCCATATGGTCTGGGCGATAGTTCACAGTTCCCACATGGTGCTGGTTTCAGTTCACAGATACCATATGGTCCGGGCGACAGTTCACAGTCGCCATATGGTGCTGGTTTCAGTTCACTGATCCCATATGGTCCGGGCGACAGTTCACAGTTCCCACATGGTGCTGGTTTCAGTTCACAGATACAATATGGTCCAGGCGACAGTTCACAGTTCCCACATGGTGCTGGCGGTAGTTCACAGTTCCCACATGGTGTTGGTTTCAGTTCACAGGTCCCATATGGTCCGGGCGATAGTTCACAGTTCCCACATGGTGCTGGTTTCAGTTCACAGATACCATATGGTCCGGGCGACAGTTCACAGTCGCCATATGGTGCTGGCTTCACTTCACTGATCCCATATGGTCCTGGCGACAGTTCACAGTTCCCACATGGAGCTGGTTTCAGTTCACAGATCCCATATGGTCAAGGCGACAGTTCACAGTTCCCACATGGTGCTGGTTTCAGTTCACAGTTCCCATATGGTCAAGTCGACAGTTCACAGTTCCCACATGGTGCTGGTTTCAGTTCACAGATCCCATTTGGTCCGGTTGACAGTTCACAGTTCCCACATGGTGCTGGTTTTAGTTCACAGATGCCACATGGTCCGGGCGACAGTTCACAGTTCCCACATGGTGCTGGCGGCAGTTCACAATTCCCACATGGTGCTGGTTTCAGTTCACAGATCCCATATGGTTCGGGCGACAGTTCACAGTTCTCACCTGGTACTGGTTTCAGTTCACAGATCTCATATGGTCCGGGCGACATTTCACATTTCCCACATGGTGCTGTTTTCAGTTCACAGATCCCATATGGTCCTGGTGACAGTTCACAGTTCCCACATGGTGCTGGTTTCAGTTCACATATCCCATATGGTCCTGGCGACAGTTCACAGTTCCCACATGGAGCTGGTTTCAGTTCACAGATCCCATATGGTCAAGGCGATAGTTCACAGTTCCCACATGGTGCTGGTTTCAGTTCACAGATCCCATATGATCCGGGCGACAGTTCATAGTTCCCACATGGTGCTGGTTTCAGTTCACAGTTCCCATATGGTTCGGGCGACAGTTCACAGTTCCCACATGGTGCTGGTTTCAGTTCACAGATCCCATTTGGTCCGGTCGACAGTTCACAGTTCCCACATGGTGCTAGTTTTAGTTCACAGATGCCATATGGTCCGGGCGACAGTTCACAGTTCCCACATGGTGCTGGCGGCAGTTCACAATTCCCACATGGTGCTGGTTTCAGTTCACAGGTCCCATTTGGTCTGAGCGATAGTTTACAGTTCCCACATGGTGCTGGTTTCAGTTAACAGATCCTATATGGTCCGAGCAACAGTTCACAGTTCCCACATGATGCTGGTTTCAGTTCACAGATCCTATATGGTCCGGGCGACAGTTCACAGTTCCCATATGGTGCAGGTTTCAGTTCACAGATTCCATATGGTCTGGGCGACAGTTCACAGTTCCCACTTGGTGCTGGTTTCAGTTCACAGATACCATATGGTCCGGGCGACAGTTCATAGTTCCCACATGGTCCTGGTTTCAGTTCACAGTTCCCATATGGTCAAGTCGACAGTTCACAGTTCCCACATGGTGCTGGTTTCAGTTCACAGATCCCATTTGGTCCGGTCGACAGTTCACAGTTCCCACATGGTGCTGGTTTTAGTTCACAGATGCCATATGGTCCGGGCGACAGTTCACAGTTCCCACATGGTGCTGGCGGCAGTTCACAATTCCCACATGGTGCTGGTTTCAGTTCACAGATCCCATATGGTTCGGGCGACAGTTCACAGTTCTCACATGGTGCTGGTTTCAGTTCACAGATTCCATATGGTCCGGGCTACAGTTCACAGTTCCCACATGGTGTTGGTTTCAGTTCACAAATCCCATATGGTCCGGGCGACAGTTCACAGTTCCCACATGGTGCTGGCGGCAGTTCACAGTTCCCACATGGTGTTGGTTTCAGTTCACAGATCCCATATGGTCTGGGCGACAGTTCACAGTTCCCTCATGGTGCTGGTTTCAGTTCACAAATCCCATACGGTCCGGGCGACATTTCACAGTTCCCACATGGTGCTAATTTCGGTTCACAGATCCCATATGGTCCGGGCGACAGTTCACAGTTCCCACATGGTGCTGGTTTCAGTTCGCAGATCCCATATAGTCCGGGCGATAGTTCACAGTTCCTACATGGTGCTGGTTTCAGTTCACATATCCCATATGGTCCGGGCGACAGTTCACAGTTCCCACATGGTGCTGGTTTCAGTTCACAGATACAATATGGTCCGGGCGACAGTTCACAGTTCCCACATGGTGCTGGCGGCAGTTCACAGTTCCCACATGGTGTTGGTTTCAGTTCACAGGTCCCATATGGTCTGGGCGATAGTTTACAGCTCCCACATGGTGCTGGTTTCAGTTCACAGATCCTATATGGTCCGAGCAACAGTTCACAGTTCCCACATGATGCTGGTTTCAGTTCACAGATCCTATATGGTCCGGGCGACAGTTCACAGTTCCCATATGGTGCAGGTTTCAGTTCACAGATCCCATATGGTCTGGGCGACAGTTCACAGTTCCCACATGGTGCTGGTTTCAGTTCACAAATACCATATGGTCCGGGCAACAGTTCACAGTTCCCACATAGCGCTGGTTTCAATTCACAGATCCCATATGGTCAAGGCGACAGTTCACAGTCGCCATATGGTGCTGGTTTCAGTTCACTGATCCCATATGGTATGGGCGACAGTTCACAGTTCCGACATGGTGCTGGCGGCAGTTCACAGTTCCCACACGGTGCTGGTTTCAGTTCACAGATCCCATATGGCCCGGGCGACATTTCACATTTCCCACATGGTGCTGGTTTCAGTTCACAGATCCCATATGGTCCTTTTGACAGTTCACAGTTCCCACATGGTGCTGGCGGCAGTTCACAATTCCCACATGGTGCTGGTTTCAGTTCACAGATCCCATATGGTTCGGGCGACAGTTCACAGTTCTCACATGGTGCTGGTTTCAGTTCACAGATTCCATATGGTCCGGGCTACAGTTCACAGTTCCCACATGGTGTTGGTTTCAGTTCACAAATCCCATATGGTCCGGGCGACAGTTCACAGTTCCCACATGGTGCTGGCGGCAGTTCACAGTTCCCACATGGTGTTGGTTTCAGTTCACAGATCCCATATGGTCCGGGCGACAGTTCACAGTTCCCTCATGGTGCTGGTTTCAGTTCACAAATCCCATACGGTCCGGGCGACATTTCACAGTTCCCACATGGTGCTAGTTTCGGTTCACAGATCCCATATGGTCCGGGCGACAGTTCACAGTTCCCACATGGTGCTGGTTTCAGTTCGCAGATCCCATATAGTCCAGGCGATAGTTCACAGTTCTTACATGGTGCTGGTTTCAGTTCACATATCCCATATGGTCCGGGCGACATTTCACAGTTCCCATATGGTGCTAGTTTCGGTTCACAGATCCCATATGGTCCGGGCGACAGTTCACAGTTCGCACATGGTGCTGGTTTCAGTTCACAGATCCTATATGGTCCGGGCGACAGTTCACAGTTCCCACATGGTGCTGGCTTTAGGTCACAGATACCATATGGTCCGGGCGACAGTTCACAGTTCCCACATGGTGCTGGTTTCAGTTCACATATCCCATATGGTCCGGGCGACATTTCACAGTTCCCATATGGTGCTAGTTTCGGTTCACAGATCCCATATGGTCCGGGCGACAGTTCACAGTTCCCACATGGTGCTGGTTTCAGTTCACAGATACAATATGGTCCGGGCGACAGTTCACAGTTCCCACATGGTGCTGGCGGCAGTTCACAGTTTCCACATGGTGCTGGTTTCAGTTCAAAGATCCCACATGGTCCGGGCGACATTTCACAGTTCCCATATGGTGCTAGTTTCGGTTCACAGATCCCATATGGTCCGGGCGACAGTTCACAGTTCCCACATGGTGCTGGTTTCAGTTCACAGATACAATATGGTCCGGGCGACAGTTCACAGTTCCCACATGGTGCTGGCGGCAGTTCACAGTTCCCACATGGTGTTGGTTTCAGTTCACAGGTCCCATATGGTCTGGGCGATAGTTTACAGCTCCCACATGGTGCTGGTTTCAGTTCACAGATCCTATATGGTCCGAGCAACAGTTCACAGTTCCCACATGATGCTGGTTTCAGTTCACAGATCCTATATGGTCCGGGCGACAGTTCACAGTTCCCATATGGTGCAGGTTTCAGTTCACAGATCCCATATGGTCTGGGCGACAGTTCACAGTTCCCACATGGTGCTGGTTTCAGTTCACAAATACCATATGGTCCGGGCGACAGTTCACAGTTCCCACATAGCGCTGGTTTCAATTCACAGATCCCATATGGTCAAGGCGACAGTTCACAGTCGCCATATGGTGCTGGTTTCAGTTCACTGATCCCATATGGTCCGGGCGACAGTTCACAGTTCCGACATGGTGCTGGCGGCAGTTCACAGTTCCCACACGGTGCTGGTTTCAGTTCACAGATCCCATATGGCCCGGGCGACATTTCACATTTCCCACATGGTGCTGGTTTCAGTTCACAGATCCCATATGGTCCTTTTGACAGTTCACAGTTCCCACATGGTGCTGGCGGCAGTTCACAGTTCCCATATGGTGCTGGTTTCAGTTCACAGATCCCATATGGTCAAGGCGACAGTTCACAGTTCACATATGGTGCTGGTTTCAGTTCACAAATCCCATATAATGCGGGCGACGGTTCATAGTTCCCACATGGTGCTGGTTTCAGTTCACAGATCCCATATGGTCAAGGCGACAGTTCACAGTTCCCACGTGGTGCTGGTTTCAGTTCACAGATCCCATATGGTCCGGGCGACAGTTCACAGTTCCCACATAGCGCTGGTTTCAATTCACAGATCCCATATGGTCCGGTCGACAGTTCACAGTTCCCACATGGTGCTGGTTTTAGTTCACAGATCCCATATGGTCCGGGCGACAGTTCACATTTCCCACATGGTGCTGGCGGCAGTTCACAATTCCCACATGGTGCTGGTTTCAGTTCACAGATCCCTTATGGATCGGGCGACAGTTCACAGTTCTCACATGGTGCTTGTTTCAGTTCACAGATTCCATATGGTCCGGGCGACAGTTAACAGTTCCCACATGGTGTTGGTTTCAGTTCACAAATCCCATATGGTCCGGGCTACAGTTTACAGTTCCCACATGGTGCTGGCGGCAGTTCACAGTTCCCACATGGTGTTGGTTTCAGTTCACAGATCCCATATGGTACGGGCAACAGTTCACAGTTCCCACATGGGGCAGGTATCAGTTCACAGATACCATATGGTCCAGGCGACAGTTCACAGTTCCCACATGGTGCTGGTTTCAGTTCACAGATCCCATATGGTCCTTGCGACAGTTCACAGTTCCCATATGGTGCTGGTTTCAGTTCATAGATCCCATGTGGTCCGGGCGACAGTTCACAGTTCCCACATGGTGCTGGCGGCAGTTCACAGTACCCACGCGGTGCTGGTTTCAGTTCACAGATCCCATATGGTCCGGGCGACATTTCACAGTTCCCACATGGTGCTGTTTTCAGTGCACAGATCCCATATGGTCCTGGTGACAGTTCACAGTTCCCACATGGTGCTGGTTTCAGTTCACAGATCCCATATGGTCCTGGCGACAGTTCGCAGTTCCCACAAGGTGCTGGCGCAGTTCACAGTTCCCACATGGTGCTGGTTTCAGTTTACAGATCCCATATGGTTCGGACGACAGTTCACAGTTCCCAATGGTGCTGGTTTCAGTTCACAGATCCCATATGGTCCGGGCGACAGTTCACAGTTCCACAAGGTGCTGGCGGCAGTTCACAGTTCCCACATGGTGTTGGTTTCAGTTCACAGATCCCATATGGTCCGGGCGAGAGTTCACAGTTCCCATATAGTGCTGGATTCAGTTCACAGATCCCATATGGTACGGGCGCCAAATGAACAGTTCCCACCTGGTGCTGGCGGCAGTTCACAGTTCCCACATGGTGCTGGTTTCAATTCACAGATCCCATATGGTCCGGGCGACAGTTCACAGTTCCCTCATGGTGCTGGTTTCAGTTCACAAATCCCATATGGTCCGGGCGACATTTCACAGTTCCCACATGGTGCTAGATTCGGTTCACAGATCCCATATGGTCCGGGCGACAGTTCACAGTTCCCACATGGTGCTGGTTTCAGTTCACAGATCCCATATGGTCCGGGCGACATTTCACAGTTCCCACATTGTGCTAGTTTCGGTTCACAGATCCCATATGGTCAAGGCGACAGTTCACAGTTCCCACATGGTGCTGGTTTCAGTTCGGAGATCCAATATGGTCCGGGCGACAGTTCACAGCTACCACATGGTGCTGGTTTCAGTTCACATATCCCATATAGTCTGGGCGACAGGTGACAGTTCCCACATGGTGCTGGTTTCAGTTCACAGATCCCATATGGTCCGGGCGACAGTTCACAGTTCCCACATGGTGCTGGCGGCAGTTCACAGTTCCCACATGGTGCTGGTTTCAGTTCACAGATTCCATATGGTCCGGGCGACATTTCACAGTTCCCACATGGTGCTAGTTTCGGTTCACAGATCCCATATGGTCCGGGCGACAGTTCACAGTTCCCACATGGTACTGGTTTCAGCTCACAGATCCCATATGGTCCGGGCGACAGTTCACAGTTCCCACATGGTGCTGGTTTCAGTTCACAGATACAATATGGTCCAGGCGACAGTTCACAGTTTCCACATGGTGCTGGCGGCAGTTCACAGTTCCCACATGGTGTTGGTTTCAGTTCACAGGTCCCATATGGTCTGGGCGATAGTTCACAGTTCCCACATGGTGCTGGTTTCAGTTCACAGATACCATATGGTCCGGGCGACAGTTCACAGTCGCCATATGGTGCTGGTTTCAGTTCACTGATCCCATATAGTCCGGGCGACAGTTCACAGTTCCCACATGGTGCTGGTTTCAGTTCACAGATACAATATGGTCCAGGCGACAGTTCACAGTTCCCACATGGTGCTGGCGGCAGTTCACAGTTCCCACATGGTGTTGGTTTCAGTTCACAGGTCCCATATGGTCCGGGCGATAGTTCACAGTTCCCACATGGTGCTGGTTTCAGTTCACAGATCCTATCTGGTCCGAGCACCAGTTCACAGTTCCCACATGATGCTGGTTTCAGTTCACAGATCCTATATGGTCCGGGCGACAGTTCACAGTTCCCATATGGTGCAGGTTTCAGTTCACAGATTCCATACGGTCTGGGCGACAGTTCACAATTCCCACATGGTGCTGGTTTCAGTTCACAGATACCATATGGTCCGGGCGACAGTTCACAGTTCCCACATGGTGCTGGTTTCAGTTCA
This sequence comes from Homarus gammarus, assembly GCA_958450375.1. NCBI lineage: Eukaryota > Metazoa > Arthropoda > Malacostraca > Decapoda > Nephropidae > Homarus > Homarus gammarus. The sequence continues at coordinate 737,075 of CAUDMG010001908.1, forward strand.
CAGATCCCATATGGTCCGGGCGACAGTTCACAGTCGCCATATGGTGCTGGCTTCACTTCACTGATCCCATATGGTCCTGGCGACAGTTCACAGTTTCCACATGGAGCTGGTTTCAGTTCACAGATCCCATATTGTCAAGGCGACAGTTCACAGCTCCCACATGGTGCTGGTTTCAGTTCACAGTTCACATATGGTCAAGTCGACAGTTCACAGTTCCCACATGGTGCTGGTTTCAGTTCACAGATCCCATTTGGTCCGGTTGACAGTTCACAGTTCCCACATGGTGCTGGTTTTAGTTCACAGATGCCACATGGTCCGGGCGACAGTTCACAGTTCCCACACGGTGCTGGCGGCAGTTCACAATTCCCACATGGTGCTGGTTTCAGTTCACAGTTCACATATGGTCAAGTCGACAGTTCACAGTTCCCACATGGTGCTGGTTTCAGTTCACAGATCCCATTTGGTCCGGTTGACAGTTCACAGTTCTCACCTGGTACTGGTTTCAGTTCACAGATTCCATATGGTCCGGGCTACAGTTCACAGTTCCCACATGGTGTTGGTTTCAGTTCATAAATCCCATATGGTCCGGGCGACAGTTCACAGTTCCCACATGGTGCTGGCGGCAGTTCACAGTTCCCACATGGTGCTGGACTGAGTTCACAGGTCCCATATGGTCCGGGCGACACTTCGCAGTTCCCACATGGTGCTGGCGCGGTTCACAGTTCCCACATGGTGCTTGTTTCAGTTCACAGATCCCATATGGTTCGGGCGACTGTTCACAGTTCCCAATGGTGCTGGTTTCAGTTCACAGATCCCATATGGCCCGGGCGAGAGTTCACAGTTCCCACATAGTGCTGGATTCAGATCAAAGATCCCATATGGTAGGGGCGACAATTGACAGTTCCCACCTGGTACTGGCGGCAGTTCACAGTTCCCACATGGTGCTGGTTTCGGTTCACAGATCCCATATGGTCCGGGCGACAGTTCACAGTTCCCTCATTGTGCTGGTTTCAGTTCACAAATCCCATATAGTCCGGGCGATACTTCACAGTTCCAACATGGTGCTGGTTTCAGTTCACAGATCCCATATGGTCCGGGCGACAGTTCACAGTTCGCACATGGTGCTGGTTTCAGTTCACAGATCCTATATGGTCCGGGCGACAGTTCACAGTTCCCACATGGTGCTGGCTTTAGGTCACAGATACCATATGGTCCGGGCGACAGTTCACAGTTCCCACATGGTTTCAGTTCACATATCCCATATAGTCTGGGCGACAGGTCACAGTTCCCACATGGTGCAGGTTTCAGTTCACAGATCCCATATGGTCCGGGCGACAGTTCACAGTTCCCACATGGTGCTGGCGGCAGTTAACAGTTCCCACATGGTGTTGGTTTCAGTTCACAGGTCCCATATGGTCTGGGCGATAGTTCACAGTTCCCACATGGTACTGGTTTCAGTTCACAGATCCTATATGGTCCGAGCAACAGTTCACAGTTCCCACATGATGCTGGTTTCAGCTCACAGATCCTATATGGTCCGGGCGACAGTTCACAGTTCCCACATGGTGCTGGTTTCAGTTCACAGATCCCATATGGTCAAGGCGACAGTTCACAGTTCCCACGTGGTGCAGGTTTCAGTTCACAAATCCCATATGGTCCGGTCGACAGTTCACAGTTCCCACATGGTGCTGGTTTTAGTTCACAGTCCCAAATGGTCCCGGCGACAGTTCACAGTTCCCACATGGTGCTGGCGGCAGTTCACAATTCCCACATGGTGCTGGTTTCAGTTCACAGATCCCTTATGGATCGGGCGACAGTTCACAGTTCTCACATGGTGCTTGTTTCAGTTCACAGATTCCATATGGTCCGGGCGACAGTTCACAGTTCCCACATGGTGTTGGTTTCAGTTCACAAATCCCATATGGTCCGGGCTACAGTTCACAGTTCCCACATGGTGCTGGCGGCATTTCACAGTTCCCACATGGTGTTGGTTTCAGTTCACAGATCCCATATGGTCAGGGCGACAGTTCACAGTTCCCACATGGTGCTGGTTTCAGTTCACAGAACCCATATTGTCCGGGCGACAGTTCACAGTTCCCACATGGTGCTGGTTTCAGTTCACAGATCCCATATGGTCCGGACGACAGTTCACAGTCGCCATATGGTGCTGGTTTCAGTTCACTGATCCCATATGGTCCGGGCGACAGTTCACAGTTCCCACATGGTGCTGGCGGCAGTTCACAATTCCCACTTGGTGCTGGTTTCAGTTCACAGATCCCATATGGTCCGGGCGACAGTTCACAGTTCCCTCATGGTGCTGGTTTCAGTTCACAAATCCCATATGGTCCGGGCGACATTTCACAGTTCCCACATGGTGCTACTTTCGGTTCACAGATCCCATATGGTCCGGGCGACAGTTCACAGTTCCCACATGGTGCTGGTTTCAGTTCACAGATCCCATATGGTCCGGGCGACATTTCACAGTTCCCACATTGTGCTAGTTTCGGTTCACAGATCCCATATGGTCAAGGCGACAGTTCACAGTTCCCACATGGTGCTGGTTTCAGTTCGGAGATCCAATATGACCCGGGCGACAGTTCACAGTTCCCACATGGTGCTGGTTTCAGTTCACAGATCCTATATGGTCCGGGCGACCTTTCACAGTTCCCACATGGTGCTGGCTTTAGGTCACAGATACCATATGGTCCGGGCGACAGTTCACAGTTACCACATGGTGCTGGTTTCAGTTCACATATCCCATATAGTCTGGGCGACAGGTGACAGTTCCCACATGGTGCTGGTTTCAGTTCACAGATCCAATATGGTCCGGGCGACAGCTCACAGTTCCCACATGGTGCTGGCGGCAGTTCACAGTTCCCACATGGTGCTGGTTTCAGTTCACAGATCCCATATGGTCCGGGCGACAGTTCACAGTTCCCACTTGGTGCTAGTTTCGGTTCACAGATCCCATATGGTCCGGGCGACAGTTCACAGTTCCCACATGGTGCTGGTTTCAGTTCACTAATACAATATGGTCCAGGCGACAGTTCACAGTTTCCACATGGTGCTGGCGGCAGTTCACAGTTCCCACATGGCGTTGGTTTCAGTTCACAGGTCCCATATGGTCTGGGCGATAGTTCACAGTTCCCACATGGTGCTGGTTTCAGTTCACAGATACCATATGGTCCGGGCGACAAGTCACAGTCGCCATATGGTGCTGGTTTCAGTTCACTGATCCCATATGGTCCGGGCGACAGTTCACAGTTCCCACATGGTGCTGGTTTCAGTTCACAGATACAATATGGTCCTGGCGACAGTTCACAGTTTCCACATGGTGCTGGCGGCAGTTCACAGTTCCCACATGGAGTTGGTTTCAGTTCACAGGTCCCATATGGTCCGGGCGATAGTTCACAGTTCCCACATGGTGCTGGTTTCAGTTCACAGATCCTATATGGTCCGGGCGACAGTTCACAGTTCGCACATGGTGCTGGTTTCAGTTCACAGATCCTATATGGTCCGGGCGACAGTTCACAGTTCCCACATGGTGCTGGCTTTAGGTCACAGATACCATATGGTCCGGGCGACAGTTCACAGTTCCCACATGGTGCTGGTTTCAGTTCACAGATCCCATATGGTCCGGGCGACAGTTCACAGTCGCCATATGGTGCTGGTTTCACTTCACTGATCCCATATGGTCCTGGCGACAGTTCACAGTTCCCACATGGTGCTGGTTTCAGTTCACAGATCCCATTTGGTCCGGTTGACAGTTCACAGTTCCCACATGGTGCTGGTTTTAGTTCACAAATGCCATATGGTCCGGGCGACAGTTCACAGTTCCCACATGGTGCTGGCGGCAGTTCACAATTCCCACATGGTGCTGGTTTCAGTTCACAGATCCCATATGGTCGGGCGACAGTTCACAGTTCTCACATGGTGCTGGTTTCAGTTCACAGATTCCATATGGTCCGGGCTACAGTTCACAGTTCCCACATGGTGTTGGTTTCAGTTCACAAATCCCATATGGTCCGGGCGACAGTTCACAGTTCCCACATGGTGCTGGCGGCAGTTCACAGTTCCCACATGGTGCTGGACTGAGTTCACAGATCCCATATGGTCCGGGCGACAGTTCGCAGTTCCCACATGGTGCTGGCGCGGTTCACAGTTCCCACATGGTGCTTGTTTCAGTTCACAGATCCCATATGGTTCGGGCGACAGTTCACAGTTCCCAATGGTGCTGGTTTCAGTTCACAGATCCCATATGGTCCGGGCGACAGTTCACAGTTTCCACATGGTGCTGGCGGCAGTTCACAGTTCCCACATGGTGTTGGTTTCAGTTCACAGATCCCATATGGCCCGGGCGAGAGTTCACAGTTCCCACATAGTGCTGGATTCAGTTCACAGATCCCATATGGTACGGGCGACAATTGACAGTTCCCACCTGGTACTGGCGGCAGTTCACAGTTCCCACATGGTGCTGGTTTCGGTTCACAGATCCCATATGGTCCGGGCGACAGTTCACAGTTCCCTCATTGTGCTGGTTTCAGTTCACAAATCCCATATGGTCCGGGCGACATTTCACAGTTCAAACATGGTGCTAGTTTCGGTTCACAGATCCCATATCGTCCGGGAGACAGTTCACAGTTCCCACATGGTGCTGGTTTCAGTTCGCAGATCCCATATAGTCCGGGCGATAGTTCACAGTTCCTACATGGTGCTGGTTTCAGTTCACAGATCCCATATGGTCCGGGCGACAGTTCACAGTTCGCACATGGTGCTGGTTTCAGTTCACAGATCCTATATGGTCCGGGCGACAGTTCACAGTTCCCACATGGTGCTGGCTTTAGGTCACAGATACCATATGGTCCGGGCGACAGTTCACAGTTCCCACATGGTGCTGGTTTCAGTTCACATATCCCATATAGTCTGGGCGACAGGTCACAGTTCCCACATGGTGCAGGTTTCAGTTCACAGATCCCATATGGTCCGGGCGACAGTTCACAGTTCCCACATGGTGCTGGCGGCAGTTCACAGTTCCCACATGGTGCTGGTTTCAGTTCACAGATCCCATATGGTCCGGGCGACATTTCACAGTTCCCATATGGTGCTAGTTTCGGTTCACAGATCCCATATGGTCCGGGCGACAGTTCACAGTTCCCACATGGTGCTGGTTTCAGTTCACAGATACCATATGGTCCGGGCGACAGTTCACAGTTCCCACATGGTGCTGGTTTCAGTTCACAGATCCCATATGGTCCGGGCGACAGTTCACAGTCGCCATATGGTGCTGGTTTCAGTTCACAGATCCCATATGGTCCGGGCGACAGTTCACAGTTCCCACATAGCGCTGGTTTCAATTCACAGATCCCATATGGTCAAGGCGACAGTTCACAGTTCCCACATGGTGCTGGTTTCAGTTCACAGATCCCATATAATGCGGGCGACGGTTCATAGTTCCCACATGGTGCTGGTTTCAGTTCACAGATCCCATATGGTCAAGGCGACAGTTCACAGTTCCCACGTGGTGCTGGTTTCAGTTCACAAATCCCATATGGTCCGGTCGACAGTTCACAGTTCCCACATGGTGCTGGTTTTAGTTCACAGATCCCATATGGTCCCGGCGACAGTTCACAGTTCTCACATGGTGCTTGTTTCAGTTCACAGATTCCATATGGTCCGGGCGACAGTTCACAGTTCCCACATGGTGTTGGTTTCAGTTCACAAATCCCATATGGTCCGGGCTACAGTTCACAGTTCCCACATGGTGCTGGCGGCAGTTCACAGTTCCCACATGGTGTTGGTTTCAGTTCACAGATCCCATATGGTCAGGGCGACAGTTCACAGTTCCCACATGGTGCTGGTTTCAGTTCACAGAACCCATTTGGTCCGGGCGACAGTTCATAGTTCCCACATAGTGCTGGTTTCAGTTCACAGATCCCATATGGTCCGGGCGACAGTTCACAGTTCCCACATGGTGCTGGCGGCAGTTCACAGATCCCACATGGTGCTGGTATCAGTTCACAGATACCATATGGTCCAGGCGACAGTTCACAGTTCCCACATGGTTCTGGTTTCAGTTCACAGATCCCATATGGTCCTGGCGACAGTTCACAGTTCCCATATGGTGCTGGTTTCAGTTCATAGATCCCATGTGGTCCGGGCGACAGTTCACAGTTCCCACATGGTGCTGGCGGCAGTTCACAGTACCCACGCGGTGCTGGTTTCAGTTCACAGATCCCATATGGTCCGGGCGACATTTCACAGTTCCCACATGGTGCTGTTTTCAGTTCACAGATCCCATATGGTCCTGGTGACAGTTCACAGTTCCCACATGGTGCTGGTTTCAGTTCACATATCCCATATGGTCCTGGCGACAGTTCACAGTTCCCACATGGAGCTGGTTTCAGTTCACAGATCCCATATGGTCAAGGCGATAGTTCACAGTTCCCACATGGTGCTGGTTTCAGTTCACAGATCCCATATGATCCGGGCGACAGTTCATAGTTCCCACATGGTGCTGGTTTCAGTTCACAGTTCCCATATGGTTCGGGCGACAGTTCACAGTTCCCACATGGTGCTGGTTTCAGTTCACAGATCCCATTTGGTCCGGTCGACAGTTCACAGTTCCCACATGGTGCTGGTTTTAGTTCACAGATGCCATATGGTCCGGGCGACAGTTCACAGTTCCCATATGGTGCTGGCGGCAGTTCACAATTCCCACATGGTGCTGGTTTCAGTTCACAGATCCCATATGGTTCGGGCGACAGTTCACAGTTCTCACATGGTGCTGGTTTCAGTTCACAGATTCCATATGGTCCGGGCTACAGTTCACAGTTCCCACATGGTGCTGGCGGCAGTTCACAATTCCCACATGGTGCTGGTTTCAGTTCACAGATCCCATATGGTCCGGGCGACAGTTCACAGTTCCCACATGGTGCTGGTTTCAGTTTACAGATACCATATGGTCCGGGCGACAGTTCACAGTTCCCACATGGTGCTGGCGGCAGTTCACAGTTCCCACATGGTGTTGGTTTCAGTTCACAGGTCCCATATGGTCTGGGCGATAGTTCACAGTTCCCACATGGTGCTGGTTTCAGTTAACAGATCCTATATGGTCCGAGCAACAGTTCACAGTTCCCACATGATGCTGGTTTCAGTTCACAGATCCTATATGGTCCGGGCGACAGTTCACAGTTCCCATATGGTGCAGGTTTCAGTTCACAGATTCCATATGGTCTGGGCGACAGTTCACAGTTCCCACATGGTGCTGGTTTCAGTTCACAGATCCCATATGGTCCGGGCGACAGTTCACAGTTCCCACATGGTGCTGGTTTCAGTTCACAGATCCCATATGGTCAAGGCGACAGTTCACAGTTCCCACGTGGTGCTGGTTTCAGTTCACAGATCCCATATGGTCTGAGTGACAGTTCACAGTTCCCACATGGTGCTGATTTCAGTTCACAAATCCCATATGGTCCGGTCGACAGTTCACAGTTCCCACATAGTGCTGGTTTTAGTTCACAGATCCCATATGGTCCGGGCGACAGTTCACAGTTCCCACATGGTGCTGGTATCAGTTCACTGATACCATATGGTCCAGGCGACAGTTCACAGTTCCCACATGGTTCTGGTTTCAGTTCACAGATCCCATATGGTCCTTGCGACAGTTCACAGTTCCCATATGGTGCTGGTTTCAGTTCATAGATCCCATGTGGTCCGGGCGACAGTTCACAGTTCCCACATGGTACTGGTGGCAGTTCACAGTACCCACGCGGTGCTGGTTTCAGTTCACAGATCCCATATGGTCCGGGCGACATTTCACAGTTCCCACATGGTGCTGTTTTCAGTTCACAGATCCCATATGGTCCTGGTGACAGTTCACAGTTCCCACATGGTGCTGGTTTCAGTTCACATATCCCATATGGTCCTGGCGACAGTTCACAGTTCCCACATGGAGCTGGTTTCAGTTCACAGATCCCATATGGTCAAGGCGACAGTTCACAGTTCCCACATGGTGCTGGTTTCAGTTCACAGATCCCATATGATCCGGGCGACAGTTCATAGTTCCCACATGGTGCTGGTTTCAGTTCACAGTTCCCATATGGTTCGGGCGACAGTTCACAGTTCCCACATGGTGCTGGTTTCAGTTCACAGATCCCATTTGGTCCTGTCGACAGTTCACAGTTCCCACATGGTGCTGGTTTTAGTTCACAGATGCCATATGGTCCGGGCGACAGTTCACAGTTCCCACATGGTGCTGGCGGCAGTTCACATTCCCACATGGTGCTGGTTTCAGTTCACAGATCCCATATGGTTCGGGCGACAGTTTAAAGTTCTCACATGGTGCTGGTTTCAGTTCACAGATTCCATATGGTCCGGGCTACAGTTCACAGTTCCCACATGGTGCTGGCGGCAGCTCACAATTCCCACATGGTGCTGGTTTCAGTTCACAGATACAATATGGTTCGGGCGACAGTTCACAGTTCCCACATGGTGCTGGCGGCAGTTCACAGTTCCCACATGGTTCTGGTTTCAGTTCACAGATCCCATATGGTCCTGGCGACAGTTCACAGTTCCCATATGGTGCTGGTTTCAGTTCATAGATCCCATGTGGTCCGGGCGACAGTTCACAGTTCCCACATGGTGCTGGCGGCAGTTCACAGTACCCACGCGGTGCTGGTTTCAGTTCACAGATCCCATATGGTCCGGGCGACATTTCACAGTTCCCACATGGTGCTGTTTTCAGTTCACATATCCCATATGGTCCTGGTGACAGTTCACAGTTCCCACATGGTGCTGGTTTCAGTTCACATATCCCATATGGTCCTGGCGACATTCACAGTTCCCACATGGAGCTGATTTCAGTTCACAGATCCCATATGGTCAAGGCGACAGTTCACAGTTCCCACATGGTGCTGGTTTCAGTTCACAGATCCCATATGATCCGGGCGACAGTTCATAGTTCCCACATGGTGCTGGTTTCAGTTCACAGTTCCCATATGGTCAAGGCGACAGTTCACAGTTCCCACATGGTGCTGGTTTCAGTTCACAGATCCCATATGGTCCGGTCGACAGTTCACAGTTCCCACATGGTGCTGGTTTTAGTTCACAGATGCCATATGGTCAAGGCGACAGTTCACAGTTCCCACATGGTGCTGGCGGCAGTTCACAATTCCCACATGGAGCTGGTTTCAGTTCGCAGATCCCATATGGTTCGGGCGACAGTTCACAGTTCTCACATGGTGCTGGTTTCAGTTCACAGATTCCATATGGTCCGGGCTACAGTTCACAGTTCCCACATGGTGTTGGTTTCAGTTCACAAATCCCATATGGTCCGGGCGACAGTTCACAGTTCCCACATGGTGCTGGCGGCAGTTCACAATTTCCACATGGTGCTGGTTTCAGTTCACAGATCCCTTATGGATCGGGCGACAGTTCACAGTTCTCACATGGTGCTTGTTTTAGTTCACAAATTCCATATGGTCCGGGCGACAGTTCACAGTTCAAACATGGTGTTGGTTTCAGTTCACAAATCCCATATGGTCCGGGCTACAGTTCACAGTTCCCACATGGTGCTGGCGGCAGTTCACAGTTCCCACATGGTGTTGGTTTCAGTTCACAGATCCCATATGGTCCGGGCGACAGTTCACAGTTCCCACATGGTGCTGGTTTCAGTTCACAGAACCCATATGGTCCGGGCGACAGTTCATAGTTCCCACATAGTGCTGGTTTCAGTTCACAGATCCCATATGGTCCGGGCGACAGTTCACAGTTCCCACATGGTGCTGGCGGCAGTTCACAGATCCCACATGGTGCTGGTATCAGTTCACTGATACCATATGGTCCAGGCGACAGTTCACAGTTCCCACATGGTTCTGGTTTCAGTTCACAGATCCCATATGGTCCTTGCGACAGTTCACAGTTCCCATATGGTGCTGGTTTCAGTTCATAGATCCCATGTGGTCCGGGCGACAGTTCACAGTTCCCACATGGTGCTGGCGGCAGTTCACAGTACCCACGCGGTGCTGGTTTCAGTTCACAGATCCCATATGGTCCGGGCGACATTTCACAGTTCCCACATGGTGCTGTTTTCAGTTCACAGATCCCATATGGTCCTGGTGACAGTTCACAGTTCCCACATGGTGCTGGTTTCAGTTCACATATCCCATATGGTCCTGGCGACAGTTCACAGTTCCCACATGGAGCTGGTTTCAGTTCACAGATCCCATATGGTCAGGCGACAGTTCACAGTTCCCACATGGTGCTGCTTTCAGTTCACAGATCCCATATGGTCCGGGCGACAGTTCACAGTTCCCACATGGTGCTGGTTTCAGTTCACAGATCCCATATGGTTCGGGCGACAGTTCACAGTTCCCACATGGTGCTGGTTTCAGTTCACAGATCCCATATGGTCCGGGCGACAGTTCACAGTTCCCACATGGTGCTGGTTTCAGTTCACAGATCCCATATGGTCCGGGCGACAGTTCACAGTTCCCACATGGTGCTGGTTTCAGTTCACAGATCCCATATGGTCCGGGCGACAGTTCACAGTTCCCACATGGTGCTGGTTTCAGTTCACAGATCCCATATGGTCCGGGCGACAGTTCACAGTTCCCACATGGTGCTGGTTTCAGTTCACAGATCCCATATGGTCCGGGCGACAGTTCACAGTTCCCACATGGTGCTGGTTTCAGTTCACAGATCCCATATGGTCCGGGCGACAGTTCACAGTTCCCACATGGTGCTGGTTTCAGTTCACAGATCCCATATGGTCCGGGCGACAGTTCACAGTTCCCACATGGTGCTGGTTTCAGTTCACAGATCCCATATGGTCCGGGCGACAGTTCACAGTTCCCACATGGTGCTGGTTTCAGTTCACAGATCCCATATGGTCCGGGCGACAGTTCACAGTTCCACATGGTCTGCGCAGTTCACAGTTCCCACATGGTGCTGGTTTCAGTTCACAGATCCCATATGGTCCGGGCGACAGTTCACAGTTCCCACATGGTGCTGGTTTCAGTTCACAGATCCCATATGGTCCGGGCGACAGTTCACAGTTCCCACATGGTGCTGGTTTCAGTTCACAGATCCCATATGGTCCGGGCGACAGTTCACAGTTCCCACATGGTGCTGGTTTCAGTTCACAGATCCCATATGGTCCGGGCGACAGTTCACAGTTCCCACATGGTGCTGGTTTCAGTTCACAGATCCCATATGGTCCGGGCGACAGTTCACAGTTCCCACATGGTGCTGGTTTCAGTTCACAGATCCCATATGGTCCGGGCGACAGTTCACAGTTCCCACATGGTGCTGGTTTCAGTTCACAGATCCCATATGGTCCGGGCGACAGTTCACAGTTCCCACATGGTGCTGGTTTCAGTTCACAGATCCCATATGGTCAAGGCGACAGTTCACAGTTCCCACATGGTGCTGATTTCAGTTCACAGATCCCATATAGTCCGGTCGACAGTTCACAGTTCCCACATGGTGCTGGTTTCAGTTCACAGATCCCATATGGTCCGGGCGACAGTTCACAGTTCCCACATGGTGCTGGCGGCAGTTCACATTTCCCACATGGTGCTGGTTTCAGTTCACAGATCCCATATGGTCCGGGCGACAGTTCACAGTTCCCACATGGTGCTGGTTTCAGTTCACAGATTCCATATGGTCCGGGCGACAGTTCACAGTTCCCACATGGTGCTGGTTTCAGTTCACAGATCCCATATGGTCCGGGCGACAGTTCACAGTTCCCACATGGTGCTGGCGGCAGTTCACAGTTCCCACATGGTGTTGGTTTCAGTTCACAGATCCCATATGGTCCGGGCGACAGTTCACAGTTCCCACATGGTGCTGGTTTCAGTTCACAGATCCCATATGGTCCGGGCGACAGTTCACAGTTCCCACATGGTGCTGGTTTCAGTTCACAGATCCCATATGGTCCGGCGACAGTTCACAGTTCCCACATGGTGCTGGCGGCAGTTCACAGTTCCCACATGGTGCTGGTTTCAGTTCACAGATCCCATATGGTCCGGGCGACAGTTCACAGTTCCCACATGGTGCTGGTTTCAGTTCACAGATCCCATATGGTCCGGGCGACAGTTCACAGTTCCCACATGGTGCTGGCAGTTCACAGTTCCACATGGTGCTGGTTTCAGTTCACAGATCCCATATGGTCCGGGCGACAGTTCACAGTTCCCACATGGTGCTGGGTTGAGTTCACAGTCCCACATGGTGCTGGTTTCAGTTCACAGATCCCATATGGTCCGGGCGACAGTTCACAGTTCCCACATGGTGCTGGTTTCAGTTCACAGATCCCATATGGTCCGGGCGACAGTTCACAGTTCCCACATGGTGCTGGCGGCAGTTCACAGTTCCCACATGGTGCTGGTTTCAGTTCACAGATCCCATATGGTCCGGGCGACAGTTCACAGTTCCCACATGGTGCTGGTTTCAGTTCACAGATCCCATATGGTCCGGGCGACAGTTCACAGTTCCCACATGGTGCTGGTTTCAGTTCACAGATCCAATATGGTCCGGGCGACAGTTCACAGTTCCCACATGGTGCTGGTTTCAGTTCACAGATCCCATATGGTCCGGGCGACAGTTCACAGTTCCCACATGGTGCTGGTTTCAGTTCACAGATCCCATATGGTCCGGGCGACAGTTCACAGTTCCCACATGGTGCTGGTTTCAGTTCACAGATCCCATATGGTCCGGGCGACAGTTCACAGTTCCCACATGGTGCTGGTTTCAGTTCACAGATCCCATATGGTCCGGGCGACAGTTCACAGTTCCCACATGGTGCTGGCGGCAGTTCACAGTTCCCACATGGTGCTGGTTTCAGTTCACAGATCCCATATGGTCCGGGCGACAGTTCACAGTTCCCACATGGTGCTGGTTTCAGTTCACAGATCCCATATGGTCCGGGCGACAGTTCACAGTTCCCACATGGTGCTGGTTTCAGTTCACAGATCCCATATGGTCCGGGCGACAGTTCACAGTTCCCACATGGTGCTGGTTTCAGTTCACAGATCCCATATGGTCCGGGCGACAGTTCACAGTTCCCACATGGTGCTGGTTTCAGTTCACAGATCCCATATGGTCCGGGCGACAGTTCACAGTTCCCACATGGTGCTGGTTTCAGTTCACAGATCCCATATGGTCCGGGCGACAGTTCACAGTTCCCACATGGTGCTGGTTTCAGTTCACAGATCCCATATGGTCCGGGCGACAGTTCACAGTTCCCACATGGTGCTGGTTTCAGTTCACAGATCCCATATGGTCCGGGCGACAGTTCACAGTTCCCACATGGTGCTGGTTTCAGTTCACAGATCCCATATGGTCCGGGCGACAGTTCACAGTTCCCACATGGTGCTGGTTTCAGTTCACAGATCCCATATGGTCCGGGCGACAGTTCACAGTTCCCACATGGTGCTGGTTTCAGTTCACAGATCCCATATGGTCCGGGCGACAGTTCACAGTTCCCACATGGTGCTGGCGCAGTTCACAGTTCCCACATGGTGCTGGTTCAGTTCACAGATCCCATATGGTCCGGGCGACAGTTCACAGTTCCCACATGGTGCTGGTTTCAGTTCACAGATCCCATATGGTCCGGGCGACAGTTCACAGTTCCCACATGGTGCTGGTTTCAGTTCACAGATCCCATATGGTCCGGGCGACAGTTCACAGTTCCCACATGGTGCTGGTTTCAGTTCACAGATCCCATATGGTCCGGCGACAGTTCACAGTTCCCACATGGTGCTGGTTTCAGTTCACAGATCCCATATGGTCCGGGCGACAGTTCACAGTTCCCACATGGTGCTGGTTTCAGTTCACAGATCCCATATGGTCCGGGCGACAGTTCACAGTTCCCACATGGTGCTGGTTTCAGTTCACAGATCCCATATGGTCCGGGCGACAGTTCACAGTTCCCACATGGTGCTGATTTCAGTTCACAGATCCCATATGGTCCGGGCGACAGTTCACAGTTCCCACATGGTGCTGGTTTCAGTTCACAGATCCCATATGGTCCGGGCGACAGTTCACAGTTCCCACATGGTGCTGGTTTCAGTTCACAGATCCCATATGGTCCGGGCGACAGTTCACAGTTCCACATGGTGCTGGCGGCAGTTCACAGTTCCCACATGGTGCTGGTTCAGTTCACAGATCCCATATGGTCCGGGCGACAGTTCACAGTTCCCACATGGTGCTGGTTTCAGTTCACAGATCCCATATGGTCCGGGCGACAGTTCACAGTTCCCACATGGTGCTGGTTTCAGTTCACAGATCCCATATGGTCCGGGCGACAGTTCACAGTTCCCACATGGTGCTGGTTTCAGTTCACAGATCCCATATGGTCCGGGCGACAGTTCACAGTTCCCACATGGTGCTGGTTTCAGTTCACAGATCCCATATGGTCCGGGCGACAGTTCACAGTTCCCACATGGTGCTGGTTTCAGTTCACAGATCCCATATGGTCCGGGCGACAGTTCACAGTTCCCACATGGTGCTGGTTTCAGTTCACAGATCCCATATGGTCCGGGCGACAGTTCACAGTTCCCACATGGTGCTGGTTTCAGTTCACAGATCCCATATGGTCCGGGCGACAGTTCACAGTTCCCACATGGTGCTGGTTTCAGTTCACAGATCCCATATGGTCCGGGCGACAGTTCACAGTTCCCACATGGTGCTGGTTTCAGTTCACAGATCCCATATGGTCCGGGCGACAGTTCACAGTTCCCACATGGTGCTGGTTTCAGTTCACAGATCCCATATGGTCCGGGCGACAGTTCACAGTTCCCACATGGTTCTGGCGGCAGTTCACAGTTCCCACATGGTGCTGGTTTCAGTTCACAGATCCCATATGGTCCGGGCGACAGTTCACAGTTCCCACATGGTGCTCGTTTCGGTTCACAGATCCCATATGGTCGGGCGACAGTTCACAGTTCCCACATGGTGCTGGTTTCAGTTCACAGATCCCATATGGTCCGGGCGACAGTTCACAGTTCCCACATGGTGCTAGTTTCGGTTCACAGATCCCATATGGTCCGGGCGACAGTTCACAGTTCCCACATGGTGCTGGTTTCAGTTCACAGATCCCATATGGTCCGGGCGACAGTTCACAGTTCCCACATAGCGCTGGTTTCAATTCACAGATCACATCTGGTCCTGGCGTCAGTTCACAGTTCCCACATGGTGCTGGTTTCAGTTCACAGATCCCATATGGTCGGGCGACAGTTCATAGTTCCCACATGGTGCTGGTTTCAGTTCACAGATCCCATATGGTCAGGCGACAGTTCACAGTTCCCACATGGTGCTGGTTTCAGTTCACAGATCCCATATGGTCCGGTCGACAGTTCACAGTTCCCACATGGTGCTGGTTTTAGTTCACAGATCCCATATGGTCCCGGCGACAGTTCACAGTTCCCACATGGTGCTGGCGGCAGTTCACAATTCCCACATGGTGCTGGTTTCAGTTCACAGATCCCATATGGTCCGGCGACAGTTCACAGTTCCCACATGGTGCTGGTTTCAGTTCACAGATCCCATATGGTCGGGCGCCAGTTCACAGTTCACACATGGTGCTTGTTTCAGTTCACAGATTCCATATGGCCCGGGCGACAGTTCACAGTTCCCACATGGCGTTGGTTTCAGTTCACAAATCCCATATGGTCCGGGCTACAGTTCACAGTTCCCACATGGTGCTGGCGGCAGTTCACAGTTCCCACATGGTGTTGGTTTCAGTTCACAGATCCCATATGGTCCGGGCGACAGTTCACAGTTCCCACATGGTGCTGGTTTCAGTTCACAGAACCCATTTGGTCCGGTCGACAGTTCACAGTTCCCACATGGTTCTGGTTTCAGTTCACAGATCCCATATGGTCCTGGCGACAGTTCACAGTTCCCATATGGTGCTGGTTTCAGTTCATAGATCCCATGTGGTCCGGGCGACAGTTCACAGTTCCCACATGGTGCTGGCGGCAGTTCACAGTACCCACGCGGTGCTGGTTTCAGTTCACAGATCCCATATGGTCCGGGCGACATTTCACAGTTCTCACATGGTGCTGTTTTCAGTTCACAGATTCCATATGGTCCGGGCTACAGTTCACAGTTCCCACATGGTGCTGGCGGCAGTTCACAATTCCCACATGGTGCTGGTTTCAGTTCACAGATCCCATATGGTCCGGGCGACAGTTCACAGTTCCCACATGGTGCTGGTTTCAGTTCACAGATCCCATATGGTCAAGGCGACAGTTCACAGTTCCCACATGGTGCTGGTTTCAGTTCACAGATCCCATATGGTCCGGGCGACAGTTCACAGTTCCCACATGGTGCTGGTTTCAGTTCACAGTTCCCATATGGTCCGGGCGACAGTTCACAGTTCCCACATGGTGCTGGTTTCAGTTCACAGATCCCATATGGTCCGGTCGACAGTTCACAGTTCCCACATGGTGCTAGTTTTAGTTCACAGATACCATATGGTCCGGGCGACAGTTCACAGTTCCCACATGGTGCTGGCGGCAGTTCACAATTCCCACATGGTGCTGGTTTCAGTTCACAGATCCCATATGGTTCGGGCGACAGTTCACAGTTCTCACATGGTGCTGGTTTCAGTTCACAGATTCCATATGGTCCGGGCTACAGTTCACAGTTCCCACATGGTGCTGGCGGCAGTTCACAATTCCCACATGGTGCAGGTTTCAGTTCACATCTCCCATATGGTCGGGGCGACAGTTCACAGTTCCCACATGGTGCTGGTTTCAGTTTACAGATACCATATGGTCCGGGCGACAGTTCACATTTCCAACATGGTGCTGGTTTCAGTTCACAGATCCCATATGGTCCGGGCGACAGTTCACAGTCTCCATATGGTGCTGGTTTCAGTTCACTGATCCCATATGGTCCGGGCGACAGTTCACAGTTCCCACATGGTGCTGGCGTCAGTTCACAGTTCCCACATAGAGCTTGTTTCAATTCACAGATCCCATGTGGTCAAGGCGACAGTTCACAGTTCCCACATGGTGCTGGTTTCAGTTCACAGATCCCATATAATGCGGGCGACAGTTCATAGTTCCCTCATGGTGCTGGTTTCAGTTCACAGATCCCATATGGTCAAGGCGACAGTTCACAGTTCCCACGTGGTGCTGGTTTCAGTTCACAGATCCCATATGGTCTGAGTGACAGTTCACAGTTCCCACATGGTGCTGATTTCAGTTCACAGATCCCATATGGTCCGGTCGACAGTTCACAGTTCCCACATGGTGCTGGTTTCAGTTCACAGATCCCATATGGTCCGGGCGACAGTTCACAGTTCCCACATGGTGCTGGCGGCAGTTCACAATTCCCACATGGTGCTGGTTTCAGTTCACAGATCCCTTATGGATCGGGCGACAGTTCACAGTTCTCACATGGTGCTTGTTTCAGTTCACAGATTCCATATGGTCCGGGCGACAGTTCACAGTTCCTACATGGTGTTGGTTTCAGTTCACAAATCCCATATGGTCCGGGCTACAGTTAATAGTTCCCACATGGTGCTGGCGGCAGTTCACAGTTCCCACATGGTGTTGGTTTCAGTTCACAGATCCCATATGGTCAAGGCGACAGTTCACAGTTCCCACATGGTGCTGGTTTCAGTTCACAGAACCCATATGGTCCGGGCGATAGTTCACAGTTCCCACATAGTGCTGGGTTCAGTTCACAGATCCAATATGGTACGGGCGACAGTTCACAGTTCCCACATGGTGCTGGCGGCAGTTCACAGATCCCACATGGTGCTGGTATCAGTTCACAGATACCATATGGTCCAGGCGACAGTTCACAGTTCCCACATGGTGCTGGTTTCAGTTCACAGATCCCATATGGTTCGGGCGACAGTTCACAGTTCCCAATGGTGCTGGTTTCAGTTCACAGATCCCACATGGTGTTGGATTCAGTTCACAGATCCCATATGGTCCGGGCGACAGTCCACAGTTCCCACATAGTGCTTGTTTCAGTTCACAGATCCCATATGGTACGGGCGACAATTGACAGTTCCCACCTGGTGCTGGCGGCAGTACACTGTTCCCACATGGTGCTGGTTTCAGTTCACAGATCCTATATGGTCCGGGCGAAAGTTCACAGTTCCCACATGGTGCTGGTTTCAGTTCACAGATCCCATATGTCCGGGCGACAGTTCACAGTTCCCACATGGTGCTGGTTTCAGTTCACAGATCCCATATGGTCCGGGCGACATTTCTCAGTTCCCACATTGTGCTAGTTTCGGTTCACAGATCCCATATGGTCCGGGCGACAGTTCACAGTTCCCACATGGTGCTGGTTTCAGTTCACAGATCCCATATGGTCCGGGCGACAGTTCACAGTTCCCACATGGTGCTGGTTTCAGTTCACAGATCCCATATGGTCCGGGCGACAGTTCACAGTTCCCACATGGTGCTGGTTTCAGTTCACAGATCCCATATGGTCCGGGCGACAGTTCACAGTTCCCACATGGTGCTGGTTTCAGTTCACAGATCCCATATGGTCCGGGCGACAGTTCACAGTTCCCACATGGTGCTGGTTTCAGTTCACAGATCCATATGGTCCTGGCGACAGTTCACAGTTCCCACATGGTGCTGGTTTCAGTTCACAGATCCCATATGGTCCGGGCGACAGTTCACAGTTCCCACATGGTGCTGGCGGCAGTTCACAGTTCCCACATGGTGCTGGTACCAGTTCACAGATACCATATGGTCCGGGCGACAGTTCACAGTTCCCACATGGTGCTGGTTTCAGTTCACAGATCCCATATGGTCCGGGCGACAGTTCACAGTTCCCACATGGTGCTGGTTTCAGTTCACAGATCCCATATGGTCCTGGCGACAGTTCACAGTTCCCACATGGTGCTGGTTTCAGTTCACAGATCCATATGGTCCGGGCGACAGTTCACAGTTCCCACATGGTGCTGGTTTCAGTTCACAGATCCCATATGGTCCGGGCGACAGTTCACAGTTCCCACATGGTGCTGGTTTCAGTTCACAGATCCCATATGGTCCGGGCGACAGTTCACAGTTCCCACATGGTGCTGGTTTCAGTTCACAGATCCCATATGGTCCGGGCGACAGTTCACAGTTCCCACATGGTGCTGGTTTCAGTTCACAGATCCCATATGGTCCGGGCGACAGTTCACAGTTCCCACATGGTGCTGGCGGCAGTTCACAGTTCCCACATGGTGCTGGTTTCAGTTCACAGATCCCATATGGTCCGGGCGACAGTTCACAGTTCCCACATGGTGCTGGTTTCAGTTCACAGATCCCATATGGTCCGGGCGACAGTTCACAGTTCCCACATGGTGCTGGTTTCAGTTCACAGATCCCATATGGTCCGGGCGACAGTTCACAGTTCCCACATGGTGCTGGTTTCAGTTCACAGATACCATATGGTCCGTGCGACAGTTCACAGTTCCCACACGGTGCTGGTTTCAGTTCACAGATCCCATATGTCCGGGCGACAGTTCACAGTTCCCACATGGTGCTGGTTTCAGTTCACAGATCCCATATGGTCCGGGCGACAGTTCACAGTTCCCACATGGTGCTGGTTTCAGTTCACAGATCCCATATGGTCCGGGCGACAGTTCACAGTTCCCACATGGTGCTGGCGGCAGTTCACAGTTCCCACATGGTGCTGGTTTCAGTTCACAGATCCCATATGGTCCGGGCGACAGTTCACAGTTCCCACATGGTGCTGGTTTCAGTTCACAGATCCCATATGGTCCGGGCGACAGTTCACAGTTCCCACATGGTGCTGGTTTCAGTTCACAGATCCCATATGGTCCGGGCGACAGTTCACAGTTCCCACATGGTGCGTTCCAGTCCAATGGTCGGCGCAGTTCACAGTTCCCACATGGTGCTGGTTTCAGTTCACAGATCCCATATGGTCCGGGCGACAGTTCACAGTTCCCACATGGTGCTGGTTTCAGTTCACAGATCCCATATGGTCCGGGCGACAGTTCACAGTTCCCACATGGTGCTGGCGGCAGTTCACAGTTCCCACATGGTGCTGGTTTCAGTTCACAGATCCCATATGGTCCGGGCGACAGTTCACAGTTCCCACATGGTGCTGGTTTCAGTTCACAGATCCCATATGGTCCGGGCGACAGTTCACAGTTCCCACATGGTGCTGGTTTCAGTTCACAGATCCCATATGGTCCGGGCGACAGTTCACAGTTCCCACATGGTGCTGGTTTCAGTTCACAGATCCCATATGGTCCGGGCGACAGTTCACAGTTCCCACATGGTGCTGGTTTCAGTTCACAGATCCCATATGGTCCGGGCGACAGTTCACAGTTCCCACATGGTGCTGGTTTCAGTTCACAGATCCATATGGTCCGGGCGACAGTTCACAGTTCCCACATGGTGCTGGTTTCAGTTCACAGATCCCATATGGTCCGGGCGACAGTTCACAGTTCCCACATGGTGCTGGCGGCAGTTCACAGTTCCCACATGGTGCTGGTTTCAGTTCACAGATCCCATATGGTCCGGGCGACAGTTCACAGTTCCCACATGGTGCTGGTTTCAGTTCACAGATCCCATATGGTCCGGGCGACAGTTCACAGTTCCCACATGGTCTGGCGCAGTTCACAGTTCCCACATGGTGCTGGTTTCAGTTCACAGATCCCATATGGTCCGGGCGACAGTTCACAGTTCCCACATGGTGCTGGTTTCAGTTCACAGATCCCATATGGTCCGGGCGACAGTTCACAGTTCCCACATGGTGCTGGTTTCAGTTCACAGATCCCATATGGTCCGGGCGACAGTTCACAGTTCCCACATGGTGCTGGTTTCAGTTCACAGATCCCATATGGTCCGGGCGACAGTTCACAGTTCCCACATGGTGCTGGTTTCAGTTCACAGATCCCATATGGTCCGGGCGACAGTTCACAGTTCCCACATGGTGCTGGTTTCAGTTCACAGATCCCATATGGTCCGGGCGACAGTTCACAGTTCCCACATGGTGCTGGTTTCAGTTCACAGATCCCATATGGTCCGGGCGACAGTTCACAGTTCCCACATGGTGCTGGTTTCAGTTCACAGATCCCATATGGTCCGGGCGACAGTTCACAGTTCCCACATGGTGCTGGTTTCAGTTCACAGATCCCATATGGTCCGGGCGACAGTTCACAGTTCCCACATGGTGCTGGTTTCAGTTCACAGATCCCATATGGTCCGGGCGACAGTTCACAGTTCCCACATGGTGCTGGCGGCAGTTCACAGTTCCCACATGGTGCTGGTTTCAGTTCACAGATCCCATATGGTCCGGGCGACAGTTCACAGTTCCCACATGGTGCTGGTTTCAGTTCACAGATCCCATATGGTCCGGGCGACAGTTCACAGTTCCCACATGGTGCTGGTTTCAGTTCACAGATCCCATATGGTCCGGGCGACAGTTCACAGTTCCCACATGGTGCTGGCAGTTCACAGTTCCACATGGTGTTCAGTTCACAGATCCCATATGGTCCGGGCGACAGTTCACAGTTCCCACATGGTGCTGGTTTCAGTTCACAGATCCCATATGGTCCGGGCGACAGTTCACAGTTCCCACATGGTGCTGGTTTCAGTTCACAGATCCCATATGGTCCGGGCGACAGTTCACAGTTCCCACATGGTGCTGGTTTCAGTTCACAGATCCCATATGGTCCGGGCGACAGTTCACAGTTCCCACATGGTGCTGGTTTCAGTTCACAGATCCCATATGGTCCGGGCGACAGTTCACAGTTCCCACATGGTGCTGGTTTCAGTTCACAGATCCCATATGGTCCGGGCGACAGTTCACAGTTCCCACATGGTGCTGGTTTCAGTTCACAGATCCCATATGGTCCGGGCGACAGTTCACAGTTCCCACATGGTGCTGGTTTCAGTTCACAGATCCCATATGGTCCGGGCGACAGTTCACAGTTCCCACATGGTGCTGGCGGCAGTTCACAGTTCCCACATGGTGCTGGTTTCAGTTCACAGATCCCATATGGTCCGGGCGACAGTTCACAGTTCCCACATGGTGCTGGTTTCAGTTCACAGATCCCATATGGTCCGGGCGACAGTTCACAGTTCCCACATGGTGCTGGTTTCAGTTCACAGATCCCATATGGTCCGGGCGACAGTTCACAGTTCCCACATGGTGCTGGCGGCAGTTCACAGTTCCCACATGGTGCTGGTTTCAGTTCACAGATCCCATATGGTCCGGGCGACAGTTCACAGTTCCCACATGGTGCTGGTTTCAGTTCACAGATCCCATATGGTCCGGGCGACAGTTCACAGTTCCCACATGGTGCTGGTTTCAGTTCACAGATCCCATATGGTCCGGGCGACAGTTCACAGTTCCCACATGGTGCTGGTTTCAGTTCACAGATCCCATATGGTCCGGGCGACAGTTCACAGTTCCCACATGGTGCTGGTTTCAGTTCACAGATCCAATATGGTCCGGGCGACAGTTCACAGTTCCCACATGGTGCTGGTTTCAGTTCACAGATCCCATATGGTCCGGGCGACAGTTCACAGTTCCCACATGGTGCTGGTTTCAGTTCACAGATCCCATATGGTCCGGGCGACAGTTCACAGTTCCCACATGGTGCTGGTTTCAGTTCACAGATCCCATATGGTCCGGGCGACAGTTCACAGTTCCCACATGGTGCTGGCGGCAGTTCACAGTTCCCACATGGTGCTGGTTTCAGTTCACAGATCCCATATGGTCCGGGCGACAGTTCACAGTTCCCACATGGTGCTGGTTTCAGTTCACAGATCCCATATGGTCCGGGCGACAGTTCACAGTTCCCACATGGTGCTGGTTTCAGTTCACTGTCCCATATGGTCCGGGCGACAGTTCACAGTTCCCACTTGGTTCTGGCGGCAGTTCACAGTTCCCACATGGTGCTGGCGGCAGTTCACAGTTCCCACATGGTGCTGGTTTCAGTTCACAGATCCTATATGGTCCGGGCGACATTTCACAGTTCCCACATGGTGCTAGTTTCGGTTCACAGATCCCATATGGTCCGGGCGACAGTTCACAGTTCCCACATGGTGCTGGTTTCAGTTCACAGATCCCATATGTCCGGGCGACAGTTCACAGTTCCCACATGGTGCTGGTTTCAGTTCACAGATCCCATATGGTCCGGGCGACATTTCACAGTTCCCACATGGTGCTAGTTTCGGTTCACAGATCCCATATGGTCCGGGCGACAGTTCACAGTTCCCACATGGTGCTGGTTTCAGTTCACAGATCCCATATGGTCCGGGCGACAGTTCACAGTTCCCACATGGTGCTGGCTTCAGTTCACAGATACCATATGGTCCGGGCGACAGTTCACAGTTCCCACATGGTGCTGGTTTCAGTTCACAGATCCCATATGGTCCGGGCGACAGTTCACAGTTCCCACATGGTGCTGGTTTCAGTTCACAGATCCCATATGGTTCAGGCGACAGTTCACAGTTCCCACATGGTGCTGGTTTCAGTTCACAGATCCCATATGGTCCTGGCGACAGTTCACAGTTCCCACATGGTGCTGGCGGCAGTTCACAGTTCCCACATGGTGTTGGTTTCAGTTCACAGATCCCATATGGTCCGGGCGACAGTTCACAGTTCCCACATGGTTCTGGTTTCAGTTCACAGATCCCATATGGTCCGGGCGACAGTTCACAGTTCCCACATGGTGCTGGTTTCAGTTCACAGTTCACACCTGGTGCTGGCGGCAGTTCACAGTTCCCACATGGTGCTGGTTTCAGTTCACAGATTCCATATGGTCCGGGCGACAGTTCACAGTTCCCACATGGTGCTGGCGGTAGTTCACAGTTCCCACATGGTGTTGGTTTCAGTTCACAGGTCCCATATGGTCCGGGCGACAGTTCACAGTTCCCACATGGTGCTGGTTTCAGTTCACAGATCCCATATGGTCCGGGCGACAGCTCACAGTTCCCACATAGTGCTGGTTTCAGTTCACAGATCCCATATGGTACGGGCGACAGTTCAAAGTTCCCACCTGGTGCTGGCGGCAGTTCACAGTTCCCACATGGTGCTGGTTTCAGTTCACAGATCCCATATGGTCCGGGCGACAGTTCACAGTTCCCACATGGTGCTGGTTTCAGTTCACAAATCCCATATGGTCCGGGCGATAGTTCACAGTTCCCACATGGTGCTGGTTTCAGTTCACTGTCCCATATGGTCCGGGCGACAGTTCACAGTTCCCACTTGGTTCTGGCGGCAGTTCACAGTTCCCACACGGTGCTGGCGGCAGTTCACAGTACCAACATGTTGCTGGTTTCACTTCACAGATCCTATATGGTCCGGGCGACATTTCACAGTTCCCACATGGTGCTAGTTTCGGTTCACAGATCCCATATGGTCCGGGCGACAGTTCACAGTTCCCACATGGTGCTGGTTTCAGTTCGCAGATCCCATATAGTCCGGGCGACAGTTCACAGTTCCCACATGGTGCTGGTTTCAGTTCACAGATCCCATATGGTCCGGGCGACATTTCACAGTTCCCACATTGTGTTAGTTTCGGTTCACAGATCCCACATGGTCCGGGCGACAGTTCACAGTTCCCACATGGTGCTGGTTTCAGTTCGCAGATCCCATATGGTCCGGGCGACAGTTCACAGTTCCCACATGGTGCTGGTTAAAGTTCACAGATCCTATATGGTCCGAGCGACAGTTCACAGTTCCCACATAGTGCTGGCCTTAGTTCACAGATACCATATGGTCCGGGCGACAGTTCACAGTTCCCACATGGTGCTGGTTTCTGTTTACAGATCCCATATGGTCCGGGCGACAGGCCACAGTTCCCACATGGTGCTGGTTTCAGTTCACAGATCCCATATGGTTCAGCCGACAGTTCACAGTTCCCACATGGTGCTCGTTTCATTTCACAGATCCCATATGGTCCTGGCGACAGTTCACAGTTCCCACATGGTGCCTGGGGCAGTTCACAGTTCCCACATGGTGTTGGTTTCATTTCACAGATCCCATATGGTCCGGGCGACAGTTCACAGTTCCCACATGGTTCTGGTTTCAGTTCACAGATCCCATATGGTCCGGGCGACAGTTCACAGTTCCCACATGGTGCTGGTTTCAGTTCACAGTTCACACCTGGTGCTGGCGGCAGTTCACAGTTCCCACATGGTGCTGGTTTCAGTTCACAGATCCCATATGGTCCGGGCGACAGTTCACAGTTCCCATATGGTGCTGATTTCAGTTCAGAGATCCTATATGCTCCGGGCGACAGTTCACAGTATCCACATGGTGCCGTTTCAGTTCACAAATCCCATTTGGTCCGGGCGACAGTTCACAGTTCCCACATGGTGCTGGTTTCAGTTCACAGATCACATATGGTCCGGGCGTCAGTTCACAGTTCCCACATGGTGCTGGTTTCACTTCACAGATCCCATATGGTCCGGGCGACAATTCACAGTTCCCAGATGGGTTCTGCCGGCAGAAAACAGTTCCCACATGGTGCTGGTTTCAGTTCACAGATCCCATATGGTCCGGCCGACAGTTCACAGTTCCCACATGGTGCTGGTTTTAGTTCACAGATCCCATATGGTCAAGGTGACAGTTCACAGTTCCCACATGGTGCTGATTTCAGTTCACAGATCCCATATGGTCCGGCCGACAGTTCACAGTTCCCACATGGTGCTGGTTTTAGTTCACAGATCCCATATGGTCCGGGCGACAGTTCACATTCCCACATGGTGCTGGCGGCAGTTCACAATTCCCACATGGTGCCGGTTTCAGTTCACAGATCCCATATGGTCCGGGCGTCAGTTCACAGTTCCCACATGGTGCTGGTTTCAGTTCACATATCCCATATAGTCTGGGCGACAGGTCACAGTTCCCACATGGTGCTGGTTTCAGTTCACAGATCCCATATGGTCCGAGCGACAGTTCACAGATCCCACATGGTGCTGGCGGCAGTTCACAGTTCCCACATGGTGCTGGTTTCAGTTCACATATCCCATATGGTCCGGGCGACAGTTCACAGTTCCCACATGGTGCTGGTTTCAGTTCACAGATCCCATATGGTCCGGGCGACAGTTCACAGTTCCCACATGGTGCTGGTTTCAGTTCACAGATCCCATATGGTCTGGGCGATAGTTCACAGTTCCCACATGGTGCTGGTTTCAGTTCACAGATCCCATATGGTCAAGGCGACAGTTCACAGTTCCCACATGGTGCTGATTTCAGTTCACAGATCCCATATAGTCCGGTCGACAGTTCACAGTTCCCACATGGTGCTGGTTTCAGTTCACAGATCCCATATGGTCCGGGCGACAGTTCACAGTTCCCACATGGTGCTGGCGGCAGTTCACAATTCCCACATGGTGCTCGTTTCAGTTCACAGATCCCATATGGTTCGGGCGACAGTTCACAGTTCCCACATGGTGCTGGTTTCAGTTCACAGATTCCATATGGTCCGGGCGACAGTTCACAGTTCCCACATGGTGCTGGTTTCAGTTCACAGATCCCATATGGTCCGGGCGACAGTTCACAGTTCCCACATGGTGCTGGTTTCAGTTCACAGATCCCATATGGTCCGGGCGACAGTTCACAGTTCCCACATGGTGCTGGTTTCAGTTCACAGATCCCATATGGTCCGGGCGACAGTTCACAGTTCCCACATGGTGCTGGTTTCAGTTCACAGATCCCATATGGTCCGGGCGACAGTTCACAGTTCCCACATGGTGCTGGTTTCAGTTCACAGATCCCATATGGTCCGGGCGACAGTTCACAGTTCCCACATGGTGCTGGTTTCAGTTCACAGATCCCATATGGTCCGGGCGACAGTTCACAGTTCCCACATGGTGCTGGTTTCAGTTCACAGATCCCATATGGTCCGGCGACAGTTCAAAGTTCCCACCTGGTGCTGGCGGCAGTTCACAGTTCCCACATGGTGCTGGTTTCAGTTCACAGATCCCATATGGTCCGGGCGACAGTTCACAGTTCCCACATGGTGCTGGTTTCAGTTCACAGATCCCATATGGTCCGGGCGACAGTTCACAGATCCCATATGGTCCGGGAGACAGTTCACAGTTCCCACATGGTGCTGGTTTCAGTTCACAGATCCCATATGGTCCGGGCGACAGTTCACAGTTCCCACATGGTGCTGGTTTCAGTTCACAGATCCCATATGGTCCGGGCGACAGTTCACAGTTCCCACATGGTGCTGGTTTCAGTTCACAGATCCCATATGGTCCGGGCGACAGTTCACAGTTCCCACATGGTGCTGGTTTCAGTTCACAGATCCCATATGGTCCGGGCGACAGTTCACAGTTCCCACATGGTGCTGGCGGCAGTTCACAGTTCCCACATGGTGCTGGTTTCAGTTCACAGATCCCATATGGTCCGGGCGACAGTTCACAGTTCCCACATGGTGCTGGTTTCAGTTCACAGATCCCATATGGTCCGGGCGACAGTTCACAGTTCCCACATGGTGCTGGTTTCAGTTCACAGATCCCATATGGTCCGGGCGACAGTTCACAGTTCCCACATGGTGCTGGTTTCAGTTCACAGATCCCATATGGTCCGGGCGACAGTTCACAGTTCCCACATGGTGCTGGCGGCAGTTCACAGTTCCCACATGGTGCTGGTTTCAGTTCACAGATCCCATATGGTCCGGGCGACATTTCACAGTTCCCACATGGTGCTAGTTTCGGTTCACAGATCTCATATGGTCCGGGCGACAGTTCACAGATCCCATATGGTCCGGGAGACAGTTCACAGTTCCCACATGGTGCTGGTTTCAGTTCAAAGATCATATATGGTCCGGGCGACAGTTCACAGTTCCCACATGGTGCTGGTTTCAGTTCACAGATCCAATATGGTCCGGGCGACAGTTCACAGTTCCCACATGGTGCTGGTTTCAGTTCACAGATCCCATATGGTCGGGCGACAGTTCACAGTTCCCACATGGTGCTGGTTTCAGTTCACAGATCCCATATGGTCCGGGCGACAGTTCACAGTTCCCACATGGTGCTGGTTTCAGTTCACAGATCCCATATGGTCCGGGCGACAGTTCACAGTTCCCACATGGTGCTGGTTTCAGTTCACAGATCCCATATGGTCCGGGCGACAGTTCACAGTTCCCACATGGTGCTGGTTTCAGTTCACAGATCCCATATGGTCCGGGCGACAGTTCACAGTTCCCACATGGTGCTGGCGGCAGTTCACAGTTCCCACATGGTTCTGGTTTCAGTTCACAGATCCCATATGGTCAAGGCGACAGTTCACAGTTCCCACATGGTGCTGGTTTCAGTTCACAGATCCCATATGGTCCGGGCGACAGTTCACAGTTCCCACATGGTGCTGGCGCAGTTCACAGTTCCCACATGGTGCTGATTTCAGTTCACAGATCCCATATGGTCCGGGCGACAGTTCACAGTTCCCACATGGTGCTGGTTTCAGTTCACAGATCCCATATGGTCCGGGCGACAGTTCACAGTTCCCACATGGTGCTGGCGGCAGTTTACAGTTCCCATATGGTGTAGCTTTCAGTTCACAGATCCCATATGGTCCGGGCGACAGTTCACAGTTCCCACATGGTGCTGGTTTCAGTTCACAGATACCATATGGTCCGAGCGACAGTTCACAGTTCCCACATGGTGCTGGTTTCAGTTCACAGATCCCATATGGTCCGGGCGACAGTTCACAGTTCCCACATGGTGCTGGTTTAGTTCACAGATACCATATGGTCCGGGCGACAGTTCACAGTTCCCACATGGTGCTGGTTTCAGTTCACATATCCCATATAGTCTGGGCGACAGGTCACAGTTCCCACATGGTGCTTTTTTCAGTTCACAGATCCCATATGATCCGGGCGACAGTTC
The DNA here is from genome assembly GCA_958450375.1 of Homarus gammarus. Taxonomy (NCBI): domain Eukaryota; kingdom Metazoa; phylum Arthropoda; class Malacostraca; order Decapoda; family Nephropidae; genus Homarus; species Homarus gammarus. Next base: position 765,919 of record CAUDMG010001908.1, read on the forward strand.
ACAGTTCCCACATGGTGCTGGCGGCAGTTCACAGTTCCCACATGGTGCTGGTTTCAGTTCACAGATCCCATATGGTCCGGGCGACAGTTCACATTTCCCATATGGTGCAGCTTTCAGTTCACAGATCCCATATGGTCTGGGCGACAGTTCACAGTTCCCACATGGTGCTGGTTTCAGTTCACAGATACCATATGGTCCGGGCGACAGTTCACAGTTCCCACATGGTGCTGGTTTCAGTTCACAGATCCCATATGGTCCGTGCGACAGTTCACAGTTCCCACATGGTGCTGGTTTCAGTTCACAGATCCCATATGGTCCGGGCGACAGTTCACAGTTCCCACATGGTGCTGGCGGCAGTTCACAGTTCCCACACGGTGCTGGTTTCAGTTCACAGATCCCATATGGTCTGGGCGACATTTCACATTTCCCACATGGTGCTGGTTTCAGTTCACAGATCCCATATGGTCCTGGCGACAGTTCACAGTTCCCACATGGCGCTGGTTTTAGTTCACAGATCCCAAATGGTCAAGGCGACAGTTCACAGTTCCCACATGGTGCTGGTTTCAGTTCACAGATCCCATATGATCCGGGCGACAGTTCACAGTTCCCACATGGTGCTGATTTCAGTTCACAGATTCCATATGGTCCGGGCTACAGTTCACAGTTCCCACATGGTGTTGGTTTCAGTTCACAAATCCCATATGGTCCGGGCGACAGTTGACAGTTCCCACATGGTGCTGGCGGCAGTTCACTGTTCCCACATGGTGCTGGACTGAGTTCACAGATCCCATATGGTCCGGGCTACAGTTCGCAGTTCCCACATGGTGCTGGCGCAGTTCACAGTTCCCACATGGTGCTGATTTCAGTTCACAGATCCCATATGGTTCGGGCGACAGTTCACAGTTCCCACATGGTGCTGGTTTCAGTTCACAGATCCCATATGGTCCGGGCGACAGTTCACAGTTTCCACATGGTTCTGGCCGCAGTTCACAGTTCCCACATGGTGTTGGTTTCAGTTCACAGATCCCATATGGTCCGGGCGACAGTTCACAGTTCCCACATAGTGCTGGTTTCAGTTCAGAGATCCCATATGGTCCAGGCGACAGTTGACAGTTCCCACCTGGTGCTGGCGGCAGTTCACAGTTCCCATATGGTCCGGGCGAAAGTTCACAGTTCCCTCATGGTGCTGGTTTCAGTTCGCAAATCCCATATGGTCCGGGCGACATTTCACAGTTCCCACATGGTGCTAGTTTCGGTTCACAGATCCCATATGGTCCGGGCGACAGTTCACAGTTCCCACATGGTGCTGGTTTCAGTTCGCAGATCCCACATAGGTCGGGCGATAGTTCATAGTTCCTACATGGTGCTGGTTTCAGTTCACAGATCCCATATGGTCCGGGCGACATTTCACAGTTCCCACAGTGTGTTTGTTTCGGTTCACAGATCCCATGTGGTCCGGGCGACAGTTCACAGTTCCCACATGGTGCTGGTTTCAGTTCGGAGATCCCATATGGTCCGGGCGACAGTTCACATTTCCCACATGGTGCTGGTTTCAGTTCACAGATCCTATATGGTCCGGGCGACAGTTCACAGTTCCCACATGGTGCTGGATTTAGGTCACAGATACCATATGGTCTTGGCGACAGTTCACAGTTCCCACATGGTGTTGGTTTCAGTTCACATATCCCATATAATCTGGGCGACAGGTCACAGTTCCTACATGGTGCTGGTTTCAGTTCACAGATCCCATATGGTCCGTGCGACAGTTCACAGTTCCCACATGGTGCTGGCGGCAGGTCACAGTTCCCACATGGTGCTGGTTTCAGTTCACAGATCCCATATGGTCCGGGCGACATTTCCTAGTTCCCACATGGTGCTACTTTCGGTTCACAGATCCCATATGGTCCGGGCGACAGTTCACAGTTCCCACATGGTACTGGCTTCAGCTCACAGATCCCATATGGTCCGGGCGACAGTTCATAGTTCCCACATGGTGCTGGTTTCAGTTCACAGGTCCCATATGGTCTGGGTGATTGTTCACAGTTCCCACATGGTGCTGGTTTCAGTTCACAGATCCTATATGGTCCGAAAAACAGTTCACAGTTCCCACATGATGCTGGTTTCAGTTCATAGATCCTATATGGTCCGGGCGACAGTTCACAGTTCCCATATGGTGCAGGTTTCAGTTCACAGATCCCATATGGTCTGGGCGACAGTTCACAGTTCCCACATGGTGCTGGTTTCAGTTCACAGATACCATATGGGCCGAGCGACAGTTCACAGTACCCACATGGTGCTGGTTTCAGTTCACAGATCCCATATGGTCCGGGCGACAGTTCACAGTTCCCACATGGTGCTGGTTTCAGTTCACAGATCCTATATTGTCCGGGCGACTGTTCACAGTTCCCATATGGTGCAGGTTTCAGTTCACAGATACCATATGGTCCTATTGAGAGTTTACAGTTCCCACATGGTGCTGGCAGCAGTTCACAGTTCCCACATGGTGCTGGTTTCAGCTCACATATCCCATATGGTCCGGGCGACAGTTCACAGTTCCCACATAGCGCTGGTTTCAATTCACAGATCCCATATGGTCAAGGCGACAGTTCACAGTTCCCACATGGTGCTGGTTTCAGTTCACAGATCCCATATAATGCGGGCGACAGTTCATAGTTCCCACATGGTGCTGGTTTCAGTTCACAGATCCCATATGGTCAAGGCCACAGTCACAGTTCCCACGTGGTGCTGGTTTCAGTTCATAGATCCCATATGGTCTGAGTGACAGTTCACAGTTCCCACATGGAGCTGATTTCAGTTCACAGATCCCCTATGGTCCGGTCGACAGTTCACAGTTTCCACATGGTGCTGGTTTTAGTTCACAGATCCCATATGGTCCGGGCGACAGTTCACAGTTCCCACATGGTGCTGGCGGCAGTTCACAATTCCCACATGGTTTTGGTTTCAGTTCACAGATCCCTTATGGATCGGGCGACAGTTCACAGTTCTCACATGGTGCTTGTTTCAGTTCACAGATTCCATATGGTCCGGGCTACAGTTCACAGTTCCCACATGCTGCTGGCGGCAGTTCACAGTTCCCACATGGTTTTGGTTTCAGTTCACAGATCCCATATGAACCGGGCGACAGTTCACAGTTCCCACATGGTGCTGGTTTCAGTTCACACATCCCATATGGTCCATGAGACAGTTCACAGTTCCCAAATAGTGCTGGTTTCAGTTCACAGATTCCATATGGTACGGGCGACAGTTCACAGTTCCCACATGGTGCTGGTTTCTGTTTACAGATCCCATTTGGTCCGGGAGACAGGCCACAGTTCCCAATGGTGCTGGTTTCAGTTCGGAGATCCCATATGGTCTGGGCGACAGTTCAAATTTCCCACATGGTGCTGGTTTCAGTTCACAGATCCTATATGGTCCGGGCGACAGTTCACAGTTCCCACATGGTGCTGGCTTTAGGTCACAGATACCATATGGTCTGGGCGACAGTTCACAGTTCCCACATGGTGCTGGTTTCAGTTCACATATCCCATATACTCTGGGCGACAGTTCACAGTTACCACATCGTGCTGGCGGCAGGTCACAGTTCCCACATGGTGCTGGTTTCAGTTCACAGATCCCATATGGTCCGGGCGACATTTCACAGTTCCCACATGGTGCTAGTTTCGGTTCACAGATCCCTTATGGTCCGGGCGAAAGTTCACAGTTCCCACATGGTGCTGGTTTCAGTTCACAGGTCCCATATGGTCTGGGCGATAGTTCACAGTTCCCACATGGCGCTGGTTTTAGTTCACAGATCCCAAATGGTCAAGGCGACAGTTCACAGTTCCCACATGGTGCTGGTTTCAGTTCACAGATCCCATATGATCCGGGCGACAGTTCACAGTTCCCACATGGTGCTCGTTTCAGTTCACAGATTCCAAATGGTCCGGGCTACAGTTCACAGTTCCCATATGGTGTTGGTTTCAGTTCACAAATCCCAAATGGTCCAGGCGACAGTTGACAGTTCCCACATGGTGCTGGCGGCAGTTCACTGTTCCCACATGGTGGTGGACTGAGTTCACAGATCCCATATGGTCCGGGCTACAGGTCGCAGTTCCCACATGGTGCTGGCGCAGTTCACAGTTCCCACATGGTGCTGATTTCAGTTCACAGATCCCATATGGTTCGGGCGACAGTTCACAGTTCCCAATGGTGCTGGTTTCAGTTCACAGATCCCATATGGTCCGGGCGACAGTTCACAGTTTCCACATGGTTCTGGCCGCAGTTCACAGTTCCCACATGGTGTTGGTTTCAGTTCACAGATCCCATATGGTCCGGGCGACAGTTCACAGTTCCCACATAGTGCTGGTTTCAGTTCAGAGATCCCATATGGTCCAGGCGACAGTTGACAGTTCCCACCTGGTGCTGGCGGCAGTTCACAGTTCCCATATGGTCCGGGCGAAAGTTCACAGTTCCCTCATGGTGCTGGTTTCAGTTCGCAAATCCCATATGGTCCGGGCGACATTTCACAGTTCCCACATGGTGCTAGTTTCGGTTCACAGATCCCATATGGTCCGGGCGACAGTTCACAGTTCCCACATGGTGCTGGTTTCAGTTCGCAGATCCCATATAGGTCGGGCGATAGTTCACAGTTCCTACATGGTGCTGGTTTCAGTTCACAGATCCCATATGGTCCGGGCGACATTTTACAGTTCCCACAGTGTGCTAGTTTCGGTTCACAGATCCCATGTGGTCCGGGCGACAGTTCACAGTTCCCACATGGTGCTGGTTTCAGTTCGGAGATCCCATATGGTCCGGGCGACAGTTCAAATTTCCCACATGGTGCTGGTTTCAGTTCACAGATCCTATATGGTCCGGGCGACAGTTCACAGTTCCCACATGGTGCTGGATTTAGGTCACAGATACCATATGGTCTGGGCGACAGTTCACAGTTCCCACATAGTGTTGGTTTCAGTTCACATATCCCATATAATCTGGGCGACAGGTCACAGTTCCAACATGGTGCTGGTCTCAGTTCACAGATCCCATATGGTCCGTGCGACAGTTCACAGTTCCCACATGGTGCTGGCGGCAGGTCACAGTTCCCACATGGTGCTGGTTTCAGTTCACAGATCCCATATGGTCCGGGCGACATTTCCCAGTTCCCACATGGTGCTAGATTCGGTTCACAGATCCCATATGGTCCGGGCGACAGTTCACAGTTCCCACATGGTACTGGTTTCAGCTCACAGATCCCATATGGTCCGGGCGACAGTTCATAGTTCCCACATGGTGCAGGTTTCAGTTCACAGGTCCCATATGGTCTGGGCGATAGTTCACAGTTCCCACATGGTGCTGGTTTCAGTTCACAGATCCTATATGGTCCGAAAAACAGTTCACAGTTCCCACATGATGCTGGTTTCAGTTCATAGATCCTATATGGTCCGGGCGACAGTTCACAGTTCCCATATGGTGCAGGTTTCAGTTCACGGATCCCATATGGTCTGGGCGACAGTTCACAGTTCCCACATGGTGCTGGTTTCAGTTCACAGATACCATATGGGCCGAGCGACAGTTCACAGTTCCCACATGGTGCTGGTTTCAGTTCACAGATCCCATATGGTCCAGGCGACAGTTCACAGTTCCCACATGGTGCTGGTTTCAGTTCACAGATCCTATATTGTCCGGGCGACAGTTCACAGTTCCCATATGGTGCAGGTTTCAGTTCACAGATCCCATATGGTCTGGGAGACAGTTCACAGTTCCCACATGGTGCTGGTTTCAGTTCACAGATACCATATGGTCCGGGCGACAGTTCACAGTTCCCACATGGTGCTGGTTTCAGTTCACAGATCCCATATGGTCCGTGCGACAGTTCACAGTTCCCATATGGTGCTGGTTTCAGTTCACTGATCCCATATGGTCCTATTGAGAGTTTACAGTTCCCACATGGTGCTGGCAGCAGTTCACAGTTCCCACATGGTGCTGGTTTCAGTTCACATATCCCATATGGTCCGGGCGACAGTTCACAGTTCCCACATAGCGCTGGTTTCAATTCACAGATCCCATATGGTCAAGGCGACAGTTCACAGTTCCCACATGGTGCTGGTTTCAGTTCACAGATCCCATATAATGCGGGCGACAGTTCATAGTTCCCACATGGTGCTGGTTTCAGTTCACAGATCCCATATGGTCAAGGCCACAGTCACAGTTCCCACGTGGTGCTGGTTTCAGTTCATAGATCCCATATGGTCTGAGTGACAGTTCACAGTTCCCACATGGAGCTGATTTCAGTTCACAGATCCCCTATGGTCCGGTCGACAGTTCACAGTTTCCACATGGTGCTGGTTTTAGTTCACAGATCCCCAATGGTCCGGTCGACAGTTCACAGTTCCCACATGGTGCTGGCGGCAGTTCACAATTCCCACATGGTTTTGGTTTCAGTTCACAGATCCCTTATGGATCGGGCGACAGTTCACAGTTCTCACATGGTGCTTGTTTCAGTTCACAGATTCCATATGGTCCGGGCTACAGTTCACAGTTCCCACATGCTGCTGGCGGCAGTTCACAGTTCCCACATGGTTTTGGTTTCAGTTCACAGATCCCATATGAACCGGGCGACAGTTCACAGTTCCCACATGGTGCTGGTTTCAGTTCACACATCCCATATGGTCCGTGAGACAGTTCACAGTTCCCAAATAGTGCTGGTTTCAGTTCACAGATTCCATATGGTACGGGCGACAGTTCACAGTTCCCACATGGTGCTGGTTTCTGTTTACAGATCCCATTTGGTCCGGGAGACAGGCCACAGTTCCCAATGGTGCTGGTTTCAGTTCGGAGATCCCATATGGTCCGGGCGACAGTTCAAATTTCCCACATGGTGCTGGTTTCAGTTCACAGATCCTATATGGTCCGGGCGACAGTTCACAGTTCCCACATGGTGCTGGCTTTAGGTCACAGATACCATATGGTCTGGGCGACAGTTCACAGTTCCCACATGGTGCTGGTTTCAGTTCACAAATCCCATATAGTCTGGGCGACAGTTCACAGTTACCACATCGTGCTAGCGGCAGGTCACAGTTCCCACATGGTGCTGGTTTCAGTTCACAGATCCCATATGGTCCGGGCGACATTTCACAGTTCCCACATGGTGCTAGTTTCGGTTCACAGATCCCTTATGGTCCGGGCGAAAGTTCACAGTTCCCACATGGTGCTGGTTTCAGTTCACAGGTCCCATATGGTCTGGGCGATAGTTCAGAGTTCCCACATGGTGCTGGCTTCAGTTCACAGATCCTATATGGTCCGAGCAACAGTTCACAGTTCCCACATGATGCTGGTTTCAGTTCACAGATCCTATATGGTCCGGGCGACAGTTCACAGTTCCCATATGGTGCAGGTTTCAGTTCACAGATCCCATATGGTCCGGGCGACAGTTCACAGTTCCCAAATGGTGCTGGCTTTAGGTCACAGATACCATATGGTCCGGGCGAGAGTTCACAGTTCCCACAGGGTGCTGGTTTCAGTTCACATATCCCATACAGTCTGGGCGACAGGTCACTGTTCCCACATGGTGCTGGTTTCAGTTCACAGATCCCATATGGTCCGGGCGACATTTCACAGTTCCCACTTGGTGCTAGTTTCGGTTCACAGATCCCATATGGTCCGGGCGACATTTCCCAGTTCCCACATGGTGCTAGTTTCGGTTCACAGATCCCATATGGTCCGGGCGACAGTTCACAGTTCCCACATGGTACTGGTTTCAGCTCACAGATCCCATATGGTCCGGGCGACAGTTCACAGTTCCCACATGGTGCTGGTTTCAGTTCACAGGTCCCATATGGTCTGGGCGATAGTTCACAGTTCCCACATGGTGCTGGTTTCAGTTCACAGATCCTATATGGTCCGAAAAACAGTTCACAGTTCCCACATGATGCTGGTTTCAGTTCACAGATCCTATATGGTCCGGGCGACAGTTCACAGTTCCCATATGGTGCAGGTTTCAGTTCACAGATCCCATATGGTCTGGGCGACAGTTCACAGTTCCCACATGGTGCTGGTTTCAGTTCACAGATACCATATGGTCCGAGCGACAGTTCACAGTTCCCACATGGTGCTGGTTTCAGTTCACAGATCCCATATGGTCCGGGCGACAGTTCACAGTTCCCACATGGTGCTGGTTTCAGTTCACAGATCCTATATTGTCCGGGCGACAGTTCACAGTTCCCATATGGTGCAGGTTTCAGTTCACAGATCCCATATGGTCTGGGAGACAGTTCACAGTTCCCACTGGGTGCTGGTTTCAGTTCACAGATACCATATGGTCCGGGCGACAGTTCACAGTTCCCACATGGTGCTGGTTTCAGTTCACAGATCCCATATGGTCCGTGCGACAGTTCACAGTTCCCATATGGTGCTGGTTTCAGTTCACTGATCCCATATGGTCCTATTGAGAGTTTACAGTTCCCACATGGTGCTGGCAGCAGTTCACAGTTCCCACATGGTGCTGGTTTCAGTTCACATATCCCATATGGTCCGGGCGACAGTTCACAGTTCCCACATAGCGCTGGTTTCAATTCACAGATCCCATATGGTCAAGGCGACAGTTCACAGTTCCCACATGGTGCTGGTTTCAGTTCACAGATCCCATATAATGCGGGCGACAGTTCATAGTTCCCACATGGTGCTGGTTTCAGTTCACAGATCCCATATAATGCGGGCGACAGTTCATAGTTCCCACATGGTGCTGGTTTCAGTTCACAGATCCCATATGGTCAAGGCCACAGTCACAGTTCCCACGTGGTGCTGGTTTCAGTTCACAGATCCCATATGGTCTGAGTGACAGTTCACAGTTCCCACATGGAGCTGATTTCAGTTCACAGATCCCATATGGTCCGGTCGACAGTTCACAGTTTCCACATGGTGCTGGTTTTAGTTCACAGATCCCATATGGTCCGGGCGACAGTTCACAGTTCCCACATGGTGCTGGCGGCAGTTCACAATTCCCACAAGGTTTTGGTTTCAGTTCACAGATCCCTTATGGATCGGGCGACAGTTCACAGTCCTCACATGGTGCTTGTTTCAGTTCACAGATTCCATATGGTCCGTTCTACAGTTCACAGTTCCCACATGCTGCTGGCGGCAGTTCACAGTTCCCACATGGTTTTGGTTTCAGTTCACAGATCCCATATGAACCGGGCGACAGTTCACAGTTCCCACATGGTGCTGGTTTCAGTTCACAGATTCCATATGGTACGGGCGACAGTTCACAGTTCCCACATGGTGCTGGTTTCTGTTTACAGATCCCATATGGTCCGGGCGACAGGCCACAGTTCCCACATGGTGCTGGTTTTAGTTCACAGATCCCATATGGTTCGGGCGACAGTTCACAGTTCCCAATGGTGCTGGTTTCAGTTCGGAGATCCCATATGGTCCGGGCGACAGTTCAAATTTCCCACATGGTGCTGGTTTCAGTTCACAGATCCTATATGGTCCGGGCGACAGTTCACAGTTCCCACATGGTGCTGGCTTTAGGTCACAGATACCATTTGGTCTGGGCGACAGTTCACAGTTCCCACATAGTGCTGGTTTCAGTTCACATATCCCATATAGTCTGGGCGACAGTTCACAGTTACCACATCGTGCTGGCGGCAGGTCACAGTTCCCACATGGTGCTGGTTTCAGTTCACAGATCCCATATGGTCTGGGCGACATTTCACAGTTCCCACATGGTGCTAGTTTCGGTTCACAGATCCCTTATGGTCCGGGCGACAGTTCACAGTTCCCACATGGTGCTGGTTTCAGTTCACAGGTCCCATATGGTCTGGGCGATAGTTCACAGTTCCCACATGGTGCTGGTTTCTGTTCACAGATCCTATATGGTCCGAGCAACAGTTCACAGTTCCCACATGATGCTGGTTTCAGTTCACAGATCCTATATGGTCCGGGCGACAGTTCACAGTTCCCATATGGTGCAGGTTTCAGTTCACAGATCCCATATGGTCCGGGCGACAGTTCACAGTTCCCACATGGTGCTGGCTTTAGGTCACAGATACCATATGGTCCGGGCGACAGTTCACAGTTCCCACAGGGTGCTGGCTTTAGGTCACATATCCCATACAGTCCGGGCGACAGTTCACAGTTCCCACAGGGTGCTGGTTTCAGTTCACATATCCCATACAGTCTGGGCGACAGTTCACAGTTCCCACATGGTGCTGGCTTTAGGTCACAGATACCATATGGTCCGGGCGACAGTTCACAGTTCCCACAGGGTGCTGGTTTCAGTTCACATATCCCATACAGTCTGGGCGACAGGTCACTGTTCCCACATGGTGCTGGTTTCAGTTCACAGATCCCATATGGTCCGGGCGACAGTTCACAGTTCCCACATGGTACTGGTTTCAGCTCAGAGATCCCATATGGTCCGGGCGACAGTTCACAGTTCCCACATGGTGCTGGTTTCAGTTCACTGATCCCATATGGTCCGGGCGACAGTTCACAGTTCTCACATGGTGCTGGCGGCAGTTCACAGTTCCCACACGGTGCTGGTTTCAGTACACAGATCCCATATGGTCCGGGCGACATTTCACATTTCCCACATGGTGCTGGTTTCAGTTCACAGATCCCATATGGTCCTGTTGACAGTTGACAGTTCCCACATGGTGCTGGCGGCAGTTCACAGTTCCCACAAGGTGCTGGTTTCAGTTCACAGATCCCATATGGTCCGGGCGACAGTTCACAGTTCCCACATAGCGCTGGTTTCAATTCACAGATCCCATATGGTCAAGGCGACAGTTCACATTTCCCACATGGTGCTGGTTTCAGTTCACAGATCCCATATAATGCGGGCGACAATTCATAGTTCCCACATGGTGCTGGTTTCCGTTCACAGATCCCATATGGTCAAGGCGACAGTAACAGTTCCCACGTGATGCTGGTTTCAGTTCACAGATCCCATATGGTCTGAGTGACAGTTCACAGTTCGCACATGGTGCTGATTTCAGTTCACAGATCCCATATGGTCCGGTCGACAGTTCACATTTCCCACATGGTGCTGGTTTCAGTTCACAGATCCCATATAATGCGGGCGACAATTCATAGTTCCCACATGGTGCTGGTTTCCGTTCACAGATCCCATATGGTCAAGGCGACAGGAACAGTTCCCACGTGATGCTGGTTTCAGTTCACAGATCCCATATGGTCTGAGTGACAGTTCACAGTTCCCACATGGTGCTGATTTCAGTTCACAGATCCCATATGGTCCGGTCGACAGTTCACAGTTTCCACATGGTGCTGGTTTTAGTTCACAGATCCCATATGGTCCGGGCGACAGTTCACAGTTCCCACATGGTGCTGGCGGCAGTTCACAATTCCCACATGGTTTTGGTTTCAGTTCACAGATCCCAATGGATCGGGCGACAGTTCACAGTTTTCACATGGTGCTTGTTTCAGTTCACAGATTCCATATGGTCCGGGCTACAGTTCACAGTTCCCACATGGTGCTGGCGGCAGCTCACAGTTCGCACATGGTGCTGGTTTCTGTTTACAGATCCCATATGGTCCGGGCGACAGGCCACAGTTCCCACATGGTGCTGGTTTCAGTTCACAGATCCCATATGGTTCCGGCGACAGTTCATAGTTCCCACGTGGTGCTGGTTTCAGTTCACAGATCCCATATGGTCCTGGCGACAGTTCACAGTTCCCACATGGTGCCTGGGGCAGTTCACAGTTCCCACATGGTGTTGGTTTCATTTCACAGATCCCATATGGTCCGGGCGACAGTTCACAGTTCCCACATGGTTCTGGTTTCAGTTTACAGATCCCATATGGTCCGGGCGACAGGCCACAGTTCCCACATGGTGCTGGTTTCAGTTCACAGATCCCATATGGTTCCGGCGACAGTTCATAGTTCCCACGTGGTGCTGGTTTCAGTTCACAGATCCCATATGGTCCTGGCGACAGTTCACAGTTCCCACATGGTGCCTGGGGCAGTTCACAGTTGCCACATGGTGTTGGTTTCATTTCACAGATCCCATATGGTCCGGGCGACAGTTCACAGTTCCCACATGGTTCTGGTTTCAGTTTACAGATCCCATATGGTCCGGGCGACAGTTCACAGTTCCCACATGGTGCTGGTTTCAGTTCACAGTTCCCACCTGGTGCTGGCGGCAGTTCACAGTTCCCACATGGTGCTGGTTTCAGTTCACAGATCCCATATGGTCCGGGCGACAGTTCACAGTTCCCACATGGTGCTGGTTTCTGTTTACAGATCCCAAATGGTCCGCGCGAAGGTTCACAGTTCCCACACGGTGCTGGCGGTAATTCACACTTCCCACATGTTTCTGGTTTCAGTTCACAGATCCCATATGGTTCGGGCGACATTTCACAGTTCCCACATAGTGCTAGTTTCGGTTCACAGATCTCATATGGTCCGGGCGACAGTTCACAGATCCCATATGCTCCGGGCGACAGTTCATAGTATCCACATGGTGCCGTCTCAGTTCACAGATCCCATGTGGTCCGGGCGACAGTTCACAGTTCCCACATGGTGCTGGTTTCAGATCACAGATCCCATATGGTCCGGGTGACAGTTCACAGTTCCCACATGGTGCTGATTTCAATTCACAGATCCCATATGGTCCGGTCGACAGTTCACAGTTCCCATATGGTGCTGGTTTTAGTTCACAGATCCCATATGGTCCGGGCGACAGTTCACAGTTCCCACTTGGTGCTGGCGGCAGTTCACAATTCTCACATGGTGCTGGTTTCAGTTCACAGTTCCCACATGGTGCTGGTTTCAGTTCACAGATTCCATATGGTCCGGGCTACAGTTCACAGTTCCCACATGGTGTTGGTTTCAGTTCACAAATCCCATATGGTCCGGGCGACAGTTCACAGTTCCCACATGGTGATGGCGGCAGTTCACAGTTCCCACATGGTGCTGGTTTCAGTTCACAGATTCCATATGGTCCGGGCTACACTTCACAGTTCCCACATGGTGTTGGTTTCAATTCACAAATCCCATATGGTCCGGGCGAGAGTTCACAGTTCCCACATGGTGCTGGCGGCAGTTCACACTTCCCACATGGTGCAGGACTGAGTTCACAGATCCCATATGCTCCGGGCGACAGTTCGCAGTTCCCATATGAGGTGGCGGCAGTTCACAGTTCCCACAAGGTGCTGTTTTCAGTTCACAAATCCCATATGGTCCGGGCGACAGTTCACAGTTCTCACATGGTGCTGGTTTCAGCTCACGGTCCCATATGGTCCTGGCGACAGTTCACAGTTCCCACATAGTGCTGGTTTCAGTTCACAGATCCCATATGGTACGGGCGACAGTTCACAGTTCCCACCTGGTGCTGGCGGCAGTTCACAGTTCCCACACGGTGCTGTCGGCAGTTCACAGTTCCCACATGCTGCTGGTTTCAGTTCACAGATCTCATATGGTCCGGGCGAGAGTTCACAGTTCCCACATGGTGCTTGTTTTGGTTCACAGATCCCATATGGTCCGGGCGACAGTTCACAGTTCCCAAATGGTGCTGGTTTCAGTTTGCAGATCCCATATAGTCCGGGCGACAGTTCACAGTTCCCACATGGTTCTGGTTTCAGTTCACAGTTCCCATATGGTCCGGGTGACATTTCACAGTTCCCACATTGTGCTATTTTCGGTTCACAGATCCCATATGGTCCGGGCGACAGTTCACAGTTCCCACATGGTGCTGGTTTCAGTTCGCAGATCCCATATGGTCTGGGCGACAGTTCACAGTTCCCACATGGTGCTGGTTTTAGTTCACAGATCCTACATGGTCCGAGCGACAGTTCACAGTTCCCACATAGTGCTGGGTTTTGGTCACAGATACCATATGGTCCGGGCGACAGTTCACAGTTCCCACATGGTGCTGGTTTCAGTTCACATATCCCATATAGTCTGGGCGACAGATCACAGTTCCCACATGGTGCTGGTTTCAGTTCACAGATCCCATATGGTCCGGGCGACAGTTCACAGTTCCCACATGGTGCTGGCGGCACTTCACAGTTCCCAATGGTGCTGGTTTCAGTTCACATATTCCATATGGTCCGGGCGTCATTTCACAGTTCCCACATGGTACTGGTTTCAGTTCACAGATCCCATATGGTCCGGGCAACAGTTCACATTTCCCACATGGTGCTGGTTTCAGTTCACAGATACCATATGGTACGGGCGACAGTTCACAGTTCCCACCTGGTGCTGGTTTCAGTTCACAGATCCCTTATGGATCGGGCGACAGTTCACAGTTCTCACATGGTGCTTGTTTCAGTTCACAGATTCCATATGGTTCGGGCGACAGTTCACAGTTCCCACATGGTGCTGGTTTCAGTTCACAGATTCCATATGGTCCGGGCTACAGTTCACAGTTCCCACATGGTGCTGGATTCAGTTCACAGATCCCATTTGGTACGGGCGATAATTCACAGTTCCCACATGGTGCTGGTTTCTGTTTACAGATCCCATATGGTTTAGGCGACAGTTCACAGTTCCCACATGGTGCTGGTTTCAGTTCACAGATCCCATATGGTTTGGGCGACAGTTCACAGCTCCTACATGGTGCTGGTTTCAGTTCACAGATCCCATATGGTCCTGGCGACAGTTCACAGTTCCCACATGGTGCCTGGGGCAATTCACAGTTCCCACATGGTGTTGGTTTCATTTCACAGATCCCATATGGTCCGGGCGAGAGTTCACAGTTCCCACATGGTTCTCGTTTCAGTTCACAGTTCCCACATGGTGCTGGTTTCAGTTCACAGCTCCCACCTGGTGCTGGCGGCAGTTCACAGTTCCCACATGGTGCTGGTTTCAGTTCACAGATCCCATATGGTCCGGGCGACAGTTCACAGTTCCCACATGGTGCTGGTTTCTGTTTACAGATCCCATACGGTCCGCGTGACAGTTCAGAGTTCCCACACGGTGCTGGCGGTAGTTCACAGTTCCCACATGTTTCTGGTTTCAGTTCACAGTTCCCACATGGTGCTGGTTTCAGTTCACAGATCCCATATGGTCCGGGCTACAGTTCACAGTTCCCACATGGTGCTGGATTCAGTTCACAGATCCCATTTGGTACGGGCGATAGTTCACAGTTCCCACATGGTGCTGGTTTCTGTTTACAGATCCCATATGGTTTAGGCGACAGTTCACAGTTCCCACATGGTGCTGGTTTCAGTTCACAGATCCCATATGGTTCGGGCGACAGTTCACAGCTCCTACATGGTGCTGGTTTCAGTTCACAGATCCCATATGGTCCTGGCGACAGTTCACAGTTCCCACATGGTGCCTGGGGCAATTCACAGTTCCCACATGGTGTTGGTTTCATTTCACAGATCCCATATGGTCCGGGCGAGAGTTCACAGTTCCCACATGGTGCTGGTTTCAGTTCACAGATCCCATATGGTCCGGGCGACAGTTCACAGTTCCCACATGGTGCTGGTTTCTGTTTACAGATCCCATACGGTCCGCGTGACAGTTCAGAGTTCCCACACGGTGCTGGCGGTAGTTCACAGTTCCCACATGTTTCTGGTTTCAGTTCACAGTTCCCACATGGTGCTGGTTTCAGTTCACAGATCCCATATGGTCCGGGAGACATTTCACAGTTCCCACATGGTGCTGGTTTCAGTTCACAGATCCCACATGGTCAAGGCGACAGTTCACAGTTCCCACATGGTGCTGGCGTTAGTTCACAGTTCCCACATGGTGCTGGACTGAGTTCACAGATCCCATATGGTCCGGGCGACAGTTCGCAGTTCCCACTTGATGGTGGCGGCAGTTCACAGTTCTCACATGGTGCTGGTTTCAGTTCAAAGATCCCATATGGTCCGGGTGACAGTTCACAGATACCACATGGTGCTGGCGGCAGTTCACAGTTCCCACATGGTGTTGGTTTGAGTTCACAGATCCCATATGGTCCGGGCGACAGTTCACAGTTCCCACATGGTGCTTGTTTCAGTTCACAGATCCCATATGGTACGGGCCACAGCTCACAGTTCCCACATAGTGCTGGTTTCAGTTCACAGATCCCATCTGGTACTGGCGACAGTTCACAGTTCCCACCTGGTGCTGGCGGCAGTTCACAGTTTCCACATGGTGCCGGTTTCAGTTCACAGTTCCCATATGGTCCTTGCGACAGTTCACAGTTCCCACATGGTGATGGTTTCAGTTCACGGTCCCATATGGTCCGGGCGACAGTTCACAGTTCCCACATAGTGCTGGTTTCAGTTCACAGATCCCATATGGTCCGGGCAACAATTCACAGTTCCCACCTGGTGCTGGCGGCAGTTCACAGTTCCCACACGGTGCTGGCGGCAGTTCACAGTTCCCACATGTTGCTGGTTTCAGTTCACAGATCCTATATGGTCCGGGCGACAGTTCACACTTCCCACATGGTGCTGGTTTCAGTTCGCAGATCCCATATAGTCCGGGCGACAGTTCACAGTTCCCACATGGTGCTGGTTTCAGTTCACAGATCCCATATGGTCCGGGCGACATTTCACAGTTCCCACATTGTGCTAGTTTCGGTTCACAGATCCCTCATGGTCCGGGCGACAGTTCACAGTTCCCACATGGTGCTGGTTTCAGTTCGCAGATCCCAAATGGTCCGGGCGACTGTTCACAGTACCCACATGGTGCTGGTTTCAGTTCACAGATCCTATATGGTCCGAGCGACAGTTCACAGTTCCCACATGGTGCTGGCTTTAGGTCACAGATACCATATGCTCCGGGCAGCAGTTCACAGTTCCCACATGGTGCTGGTTTCAGTTCACATATCCCATATAGTCTGGGCGACAGGTCACACTTCCCACATGGTGCTGGTTTCAGTTCCCAGATCCCATATGGTCCGGGCGACAGTTCACAGTTCCCACATGGTGCTCGCGGCAGTTCACAGTTCCCACATGGTGCTGGTTTCAGTTCACATATGCCATATGGTCCGGGCGACATTTCAGAGTTCCCAGATGGTGCAAGTTTCGGTTCACAGATCCCATATTGTCCGGGCGACAGTTCACAGTTCCCACATGGTACTGGTTTCAGTTCACAGATCCCATATGGTCCGGGTGACAGTTCACAGTTCCCACATGGTGCTGGTTTCAGTTCACAGATACCATATGGTCCGGGCGACAGTTCACAGTTCCCACATAGTGCTGGTTTCAGGTCACAGATCCCATATGGTCCGGGCGACAGTTCACAGTTCTCACATGGTGCTGGTTTCAGTTCACAGATCCCATATATTCCAGGCGACAGGCCAAAGTTCCCACATGGTGCTGGCGGCAGTTCACAGTTCCCACAAGGTGTTGGTTTCAGTTCACATATCCCATATGGTCCGGGCAACAGTTCACAGTTCCCACATGATGCTGGTTTCAGTTCACAGATCCTATATGGTCCGGGCGACAGTTCACAGTTCCCATTTTGTGCAGGTTTCAGTTCACAGATCCCATATGGTCTGGGCAACAGTTCACAGTTCCCACATGGTGCTGATTTCAGTTCACAGATACCATATGGTCCGGGCGACAGTTCACTGTTCCCACATGGTGCTGGTTTTAGTTCACAGATCCCATATGGTCCGGGCGACAGTTCACAGTTCCCATATGGTGCTGGTTTCAGTTCACTGATCCCATATGGTCCGGGTGACAGTTCACAGTTCCCACATGGTGCTGGCGGCAGTTCACAGTTCCCACACGGTACTGGTTTCAGTTCACAGATCCCATATGGTCCGGGCGACATTTCACATTTCCCACATGGTGCTGGTTTCAGTTCACAGAACCCATATGGTCCTGTTGACAGTTCACAGTTCCCACATGGTGCTGGCGGCAGTTCACAGTTCCCACATGGTGCTGGTTTCAGTTCACAGATCCCATACGGTCAGAGCGACAGTTCACAGTTCCCACATAGCGCTGGTTTCAATTCATAGATCCCATATGGTCAAGGCGACAGTTCACAGTTCCCACGTGGTGCTGGTTTCAGTTCACAGATCCCATATAATGCGGGCGACAGTTCATAGTTCCCACATGGTGCTGGTTTCAGTTCAAAGATCCCATATGGTCAAGGCGACAGTTCACAGTTCACACGCGGTGCTGGTTTCAGTTCACAGATCCCATTTGGTCTGAGTGACAGTTCACAGTTCCCACATGGTGCTGATTTCAGTTCACAGATCCCATATGGTCCGGTCGACAGTTCACAGTTCCCACATGGTGCTGGTTTTCGTTCACAGATCCCATATGGTCCGGGCGACAGTTCACAGTTCCCACATGGTGCTGGCGGCAGTTCACAATTCCCAGATGGTGCTGGTTTCAGTTCACAGATCCCATATGGTTCCGGCGACAGTTCACAGTTCCCACATGGTGCTGGTTTTAGTTCACAGGTTCCATATGGTCCGGGCGACAGTTCACAGTTCCCACATGGTGTTGGTTTCAGTTCACAAATCCCATATAGTCCGTGCTACAGTTCACAGTTCCCACATGGTGCTGGTGGCAGTTCACAGTTCCCACATGGTGCTGGACTGAGTTCACAGATCCCATATGGTCCGGGCGACAGGACGTAGTTCCCACATGGTGCTGGCGGCAGTTCACAGTTCCCACATGGTGCTGATTTCAGTTCACATATCCCATATGGTCCGGGTGACAGTTCACAGTTCCCACATAGTGCTGGCTTTAGGTCACAGATACCATATTGTCCGGGCGACAGTTCACAGTTCCCACATGGTGCTGGTTTCAGTTCACATATCCCATATAGTCTGGGCGACAGGTCACAGTTCCCACATGGTGCTGGTTTCAGTTCACAGATACCATATGGTCCGGGCGACAGTTCACAGTTCCCACATAGTGCTGGTTTCGGGTCACAGATCCCGTATGGTCCGGGCGACAGTTCACAGTTCCCACATGGTACTGGTTTCAGTTCACAGATCCGATATATTCCGGTCGACAGGTCAAAGTTCCCACATGGTGCTGGCGGCAGTTCACAGTTCCCACATGGTGTTGGTTTCAGTTCATAGATCCCATAGGGTCTGGGCGACAGTTCACAGTTCCCACATGGTGCTGGTTTCAGTTCACAGATCCCATATGGTCCGGGCAACAGTTCACTGTTCCCACATAGTGTTGGTTTCAGTTCACAAATCCCATATGGTCCGGGCGACAGATCACAGTTCCCACATGGTGCTGGTTTCAGTTCATGGTCCCATATGGTTTGGGCGACAGTTCACAGTTCCCACTTAGTGCTGGTTTCAGTTCACAGATCCCATATGGTCCGGGCGACAGTTCACAGTTCCCACCTGGTGCTGGCGGCAGTTCACAGTTCCCACACGGTTTTGGCGGCAGTTCACAGTTCCCACATGGTGCTGGTTTCAGTTCACAGATCCCATATGGTCCGGGCGACATTTCACAGTTCCCACATGGTGCTAGTTTCGGTTCACAGATCCCATATGGTCCGGGCGACAGTTCACAGTTCCCACATGGTGCTGGTTTCAGTTCGCAGATCCCATATAGTCCGGGCGTCAGTTCACAGTTCCCACATGGTGCTGGTTTCAGTTCGCAGATCCCATATGGTCCGGGCGACAGTTCACAGTTCCCACATGGTGCTGCTTTCAGTTCACAGATCCTATATGGTCCGAGCGACAGTTCACAGTTCCCACATAGTGCTGGCTTTAGGTCACAGATACCATATTATCCGGGCGACAGTTCACAGTTCCCACATGGTGCTGGTTTCAGTTCACATATCCCATAGTCTGGGCGACAGGTCACAGTTCCCACATGGTGCTGGTTTCAGTTCACAGATCCCAAATGGTCCGGCGACAGTTCACAAATCCCACATGGTGCTGGCGGCAGTTCACAGTTCCCACATGGTGCTGGTTTCAGTTCACATATCCCATATGGTCCGGGCGACATTTCACAGTTCCCACATGTTGCTAGTTTCGGTTCACAGATCCCATATGGTCCGGGCGACAGTTCACAGTTCCCACATGGTACTGGTTTCAGTTCACAGATCCCATATGGTACGGGAGATAGTTCACAGTTCCCACATGGTGCTGGTTTCAGTTCACAGATACCATATGGTCCGGGCGTCATTTCACAGTTCCCACATAGTGCTGGTTTCGGGTCACAGATCCCGCATGGTCCGGGCGACAGTTCACAGTTCCCACTTGGTGCTGGTTTCAGTTCACAGATCCGATATATTCAGGGCGACAGGTCAAAGTTCCCACATGGTGCTGGCGGCAGATCACAGTTCCCACATGGTGTTGGTTTCAGTTCATAGATCCCATATGGTCTGGGCGACAGTTCACAGTTCCCACATGGTGCTGGTTTCAGTTCACAGATCCCATATGGTCCGGGCAGCAGTTCACAGTTCCCACATGATGCTGGTTTCAGTTCACAGATCCTATATGGTCCGGGCAACAGTTTGCAGTTCGCACATGATGCTGGTTTCAGTTCACAGATCCTACATGGTCCGGACGACAGTTCACAGTTCCCATATGGTGCAGGTTTCAGTTCACAGATCCCATATGGTCTGGGCGACAGTTCACTGTTCCCACATGGTGCTGGTTTCAGTTCACAGATCCCATATTGTCCGGGCGACAGTTCACAGTTCCCATATGGTGCAGGTTTCAGTTCACAGATCCCATATGGTCTGGGCGACAGTTCACAGTTCCCACATGGTGCTGGTTTCAGTTCACAGATACCATATGGTCCGGGCGACAGTTCACTGTTCACACATGGTGCTGGTTTCAGTTCACAGTTCCCACATGGTGCTGGCGGCAGTTCACAGTTCCCACACGGTGCTGGTTTCAGTTCACAGATCCCATATGGTCCGGGCGACATTTCACATTTCCCACATGGTGCTGGTTTCAGTTCACAGATCCCATATGGTCCTGTTGACAGTTCACAGTCACCACATGGTGCTGGCGGCAGTTCACAGTTCGCACATGGTGCTGGTTTCAGTTCACTGATCCCATATGGTCCGGGCGACAGTTCACAGTTCCCACATAGCGCTGGTTTCAATTCACAGATCCCATATGGTCAAGGCGACAGTTCAGAGTTCCCACATGGTGCTGGTTTCAGTTCACAGATCCCATATGGTCCTGGCGACAGTTCACACATGGTGCCTGGGGCAGTTCACAGTTCCCACATGGTGTTGGTTTCATTTCACAGATCCCATATGGTCCGGGCGACAGTTCCCAGTTCCCACATGGTTCTGGTTTCAGTTCACAGATCCCATAAGGTCCGGGCGACAGTTCACAGTTCCCACATGGTGCTGGTTTCATTTCACAGTTCCCACCTGGTGGTGGCGGCACTTCACAGTTCCCACATGGTGGTGGTTTCAGTTCACAGATCCCATATGGTCCGGGCGACAGTTCACTGTTCCCACATGGTGCTGGTTTCTTTTTACAGATCCCATGTGGTCCACGCGACAGTTCACAGTTCCCACACGATGCTGGCGGTAGTTCACAGTTCCCACATGTTTCTGGTTTCAGTTCACAGATCCCATATGGTTCGGGCGACATTTCACAGTTCCCACATGGTGCTAGTTTCGGTTAACAGATCCCATATAGTCCGGGCGACAGTTCACAGTTCCCACATGGTGCTGTTTTCAGTTCACAGATCCCATATGGTCCGGGAGACAGTTCACAGTTCCCACATGGTGCTGGTTTCAGTTCACAGATCATATATGGTCCGGGCGACAGTTCACAGTTCCCACATTGTGCTGGCTTTAGGTCACAGATACCATATGGTCCGGGCGTCAGTTCACAGTTCCCACATGGTGCTGGTTTCACTTCACAGATCCCATATGGTCCGGGCGACAATTCACAGTTCCCAGATGGGTTCTGCCGGCAGTATACAGTTCCCACATGGTGCTGGTTTCAGTTCACAGATCCCATATGGTCTGGGCGACAGTTCACAGTTCCCACATAGTGCTGGTTTCAGGTCACATATCCCATATGGTCCGGGCGACAGTTCACAGTTCCCACATGGTGCTGGTTTCAGTTCACAGATCCCATATATTCCGGGTGACAGGTCAAAGTTCCCACATGGTGCTGGCGGCAGTTCACAGTTCCCACATGGTGTTGGTTTCAGTTCACAGATCCCATATGGTCTGGGCGACAGTTCACAGTTCCCACATTGTGCTGGTTTCAGTTCACAGATCCCACATGGTCAAGGCGACAGTTCACAGTTCCCACATGGTGCTGGTTTCAGTTCACAGATCCCATATGGTCCGGGCGACAGTTCACAGTTTCCACATGGTGCTGATTTCAGTTCACAGATCCCATATGGTCCGGTCGACAGTTCACAGTTCCCACATGGTGCTGGTTTTAGTTTACAGATCCCATATGGTCCGGGCGACAGTTAACAGTTCCCACATGGTGCTGGAGGCAGTTCACAATTCCCACATGGTGCTGGTTTCAGTTCACAGATCCCAGATGGTTCGAGCGACAGTTCACAGTTCCCACATGGTGCTGGTTTCAGTTCACAGATTCCATATGGTCCGGGCGACAGTTCACAGTTCCCACATGGTGCTGGCGGCAGTTCACAGTTCCCACATGGTGTTGGTTTCAGTTCACAGATCCCATATGGTCCGGGCTACAGTTCACAGTTCCCACATGGTGTTGGTTTCAGTTCACAAATCCCATATGGTCCGGGCGACAGTTCACAGTTCCCACATGGTGCTGGTTTCAGTTCACGGTCCCATATGGTCTGGGCGACAGTTCACAGTTCCCACTTAGTGCTGGTTTCAGTTCACAGATCCCATATGGTCCGGGCGACAGTTCACAGTTCCCACACGGTTCTGGCGGCAGTTCACAGTTCCCACATGTTGCTGGTTTCAGTTCACAGATCCTATATGGTCCGGGCGACATTTCACAGTTCCCACATGGTGCTAGTTTCGGTTCGCAGATCCCATATGGTCCGGGCGACAGTTCACAGTTCCCACATGGTGCTGGTTTCAGTTCGCAGATCCCATATAGTCCGGGCGACAGTTCACAGTTCCCACATGGTGCTGGTTTCAGTTCGCAGATCCCATATGGTCCGGGCGACAGTTCACAGTTCCCACATGGTGCTGGTTTCAGTTCACAGATCCTATATGGTCCGAGCGACAGTTCACAGTTCCCACATAGTGCTGGCTTTAGGTCACAGATACCATATTGTCCGGGCGACAGTTCACAGTTCCCACATGGTGCTGGCGGCAGTTCACAGTTCCCACATGGTGTTGGTTTCAGTTCACAGATCCCATATGGTCCGGGCTACAGTTCACAATTCCCACATGGTGTTGGTTTCAGTTCACATATCCCATATAGTCTGGGCGACAGGTCACAGTTCCCACATGGTGCAGGTTTCAGTTCACAGATACCATATGGTCCGGGCGACAGTTCACAGTTCCCACATAGTGCTGGTTTCGGGTCACAGATCCCGTATGGTCCGGGCGACAGTTCACAGTTCCCACATGGTGCTGGTTTCAGTTCACAGATCCCATATATTCCGGGCGACAGGTCAAAGTTCCCACATGGTGCTGGCGGCAGTTCACAGTTCCCACATGGTGCTGGTTTCAGTTCACAGATCCCATATGGTCTGGGCGACAGTTCACAGTTCCCACATGGTGCTGGTTTCAGTTCACAGATCCCATATGGTCCGGGCAACAGTTCACAGTTCCCACATGATGCTGGTTTCAGTTCACAGATCCTATATGGTCCGGGCAACAGTTTACAGTTCCCACATGATGCTGGTTTCAGTTCACAGATCCTATATGGTCCGGGCGACAGTTCACAGTTTCCATATGGTGCAGGTTTCAGTTCACAGATCCCATATGGTCTGGGCGACAGTTCACTGTTGCCACATGGTGCTGGTTTCAGTTCACAGATCCCATATTGTCCGGGCGACAGTTCACAGTTCCCATATGGTGCAGGTTTCAGTTCACAGATCCCATATGGTCTGGGCGACAGTTCACAGTTCCCACATGGTGCTGGTTTCAGTTCACAGATACCATATCGTCCGGGCGACAGTTCACTGTTCCCACATGGTGCTGGTTGCAGTTCACAGTTCCCACATGGTGCTGCGGCAGTTCACAGTTCCCATACGGTGCTGGTTTCAGTTCACAGATCCCATATGGTCCGGGCGACATTTCACATTTCCCACATGGTGCTGGTTTCAGTTCACAGATCCCATATGGTCCTGGTGACAGTTCACAGTTCCCACATGGTGCTGGCGGCAGTTCACAGTTCCCACATGGTGCTGGTTTCAGTTCACAGATCCCATATGGTCCGGGCGACAGTTCACAGTTCCCACATGGTGCTGGTTTCAGTTCACAGATCCCATATGGTCAGGCGACAGTTCACAGTTCCCACATGGTGCTGGTTTCAGTTCACAGATCCCATATGGTCCTGGCGACAGTTCACACATGGTGCTGGCGGCAGTTCACAGTTCCCACATGGTGCTGGTTTCAGTTCACAGATCCCATATGGTCCGGGCGACAGTTCACAGTTCCCACATGGTGCTGGTTTCAGTTCACAGATCCCATATGGTCCGGGCGACAGTTCACAGTTCCCACATGGTTATGGTTTAATTTCACAGTTCCCACCTGGTGGTGGCGGCACTTCACAGTTCCCACATGGTGGTGGTTTCAGTTCACAGATCCCATATGGTCCGGGCGACAGTTCACAGTTCCCACATGGTGCTGGTTTCTGTTTACAGATCCCATATGGTCCACGCGACAGTTCACAGTTCCCACATGGTGCTGATTTCAGTTCAGAGATCCTATATGCTCCGGGCGACAGTTCACAGTATCCACATGGTGCCGTTTCAGTTCACAGATCCCATATGGTCCGGGCGACAGTTCACAGTTCCCACATGGTGCTGGTTTCAGTTCACAGATCCCATATGGTCCGGGCGTCAGTTCACAGTTCCCACATGGTGCTGGTTTCACTTCACAGATCCCATATGGTCCGGGCGACAGTTCACAGTTCCCACTTGGTTCTGGCGGCAGTTCACAGTTCCCACACGGTGCTGGCGGCAGTTCACAGTACCAACATGTTGCTGGTTTCAGTTCACAGATCCTATATGGTCCGGGCGACATTTCACAGTTCCCACATGGTACTAGTTTCGGTTCACAGATCCCATATGGTCCGGGCGACAGTTCACAGTTCCCACATGGTGCTGGTTTCAGTTCGCAGATCCCATATAGTCCGGGCGACAGTTCACAGTTCCCACATGGTGCTGGTTTCAGTTCACAGATCCCATATGGTCCGGGCGACATTTCACAGTTCCCACATTGTGTTAGTTTCGGTTCACAGATCCCATATGGTCCGGGCGACAGTTCACAGTTCCCACATGGTGCTGGTTTCAGTTCGCAGATCCCATATGGTCCGGGCGACAGTTCACAGTTCCCACCTGGTGCTGGCGGCAGTTCACAGTTCCCACACGGTTCTGGAGGCAGTTCACAGTTCCCACATGTTGCTGGTTTCAGTTCACAGATCCTATATGGTCCGGGCGACATTTCACAGTTCCCACATGGTGCTAGTTTCGGTTCACAGATCCCATATGGTCCGGGCGACAGTTCACAGTTCCCACATGGTGCTGGTTTCAGTTCGCAGATCCCATATAGTCCGGGCGACAGTTCACAGTTCCCACATGGTGCTGGTTTCAGTTCGCAGATCCCATATGGTCCGGGCGACAGTTCACAGTTCCCACATGGTGCTGGTTTCAGTTCACAGATCCTATATGGTCCGAGCGACAGTTCACAGTTCCCACATAGTGCTGGCTTTAGGTCACAGATACCATATTGTCCGGGCGACAGTTCAGAGTTCCCACATGGTGCTGGTTTCAGTTCACATATCCCATATAGTCTGGGCGACAGGTCACAGTTCCCACATGGTGCTGGTTTCAGTTCACAGATCCCATATGGTCCGGTCGACAGTTCACAGATCCCACATGGTGCTGGTTTCAGTTCACATATCCCACATGGTACGGGAGACAGTTCACAGTTCCCACATGGTGCTGGTTTCAGTTCACAGATACCATATGGTCCGGGCGACAGTTCACAGTTCCCACATAGTGCTGGTTTCGGGTCACAGATCCCGTATGGTCCGGGCGACAGTTCACAGTTCCCACATGGTGCTGGTTTCAGTTCACAGACACCATATATTCCGGGCGACAGGTCAAAGTTCCCACATGGTGCTGGCGGCAGTTCACAGTTCCCACATGGTGTTGGTTTCAGTTCATAGATCCCATATGGTCTGGGCGACAGTTCACAGTTCCCACATGGTGCTGGTTTCAGTTCACAGATCCCATATGGTCCGGGCGACATTTCACAGTTCCCACATTGTGTTAGTTTCGGTTCACAGATCCCATATGGTCCGGGCGACAGTTCACAGTTCCCACATGGGGCTGGTTTCAGTTCGCAGATCCCATATGGTCCGGGCGACAGTTCACAGTTCCCACCTGGTGCTGGCGGCAGTTCACAGTTCCCACACGGTTCTGGCGGCAGTTCACAGTTCCCACATGGTGTTGGTTTCAGTTCATAGATCCCATATGGTCTGGGCGACAGTTCACAGTTCCCACATGGTGCTGGTTTCATTTCACAGATTCCATATGGTCCGGGCTACAGTTCACAGTTCCCACATGGTGCTGGTTTCAGTTCACAGATCCCATATGGTCCGGTCGACAGTTCACAGATCCCACATGGTGCTGGCGGCAGTTCACAGTTCCCACATGGTGCTGGTTTCAGTTCACAGATACCATATGGTCCGGGCGACAGTTCACAGTTCCCACATAGTGCTGGTTTCGGTCACAGATCCCATATGGTCCGGGCGACAGTTCACAGTTCCCACATGGTGCTGGTTTCAGTTCACAGTCACCAAAAGTTGCCGGGCGACAGTTCACAGTTCCCACATGGTGCTGGTTTCAGTTCACAGATCCCATATGGTCCGGGCGACAGTTCACAGTTCCCATATGGTGCTGATTTCAGTTCAGAGATCCTATATGCTCCGGGCGACAGTTCACAGTATCCACATGGTGCCTTTTCAGTTCGTAGATCCCATATGGTCCGGGCGACAGTTCACAGTTCCCACCTGGTGCTGGCGGCAGTTCACAGTTCCCACACGGTTCTGGCGGCAGTTCACAGTTCCCACATGTTGCTGGTTTCAGTTCACAGATCCTATATGGTCCGGGCGACATTTCACAGTTCCCACATGGTGCTAGTTTCGGTTCACAGATCCCATATGGTCCGGGCGACAGTTCACAGTTCCCACATGGTGCTGGTTTCAGTTCGCAGATCCCATATAGTCCGGGCGACAGTTCACAGTTCCCACATGGTGCTGGTTTCAGTTCGCAGATCCCATATGGTCCGGGCGACAGTTCACAGTTCCCACATGGTGCTGGTTTCGGTTCACAGATCCTATATGGTCCGAGCGACAGTTCACAGTTCCCACATAGTGCTGGCTTTAGGTCACAGATACCATATTGTCCGGGCGACAGTTCACAGTTCCCACATGGTGCTGGTTTCAGTTCACATATCCCATATAGTCTGGGCGACAGGTCACAGTTCCCACATGGTGCTGGTTTCAGTTCACAGATCCCATATGGTCCGGGCGACAGTTCACAGATCCCACATGGTGCTGGCGGCAGTTCACAGTTCCCACATGGTGCTGGTTTCAGTTCACATATCCCATATGGTCCGGGCGACATTTCACAGTTCCCACATGGTGCTAGTTTCGGTTCACAGATCCCATATGGTCCGGGCGACAGTTCACAGTTCCCACATGGTGCTCGCGGCAGTTCACAGTTCCCACATGGTGCTGGTTTCAGTTTACATAGCCCATATGGTCCTGGCGACAGTTCACAGTTCCCACATGGTGCTGGTTTCAGTTCACAGATCCCATATGGTCCGGGAGACAGTTCACAGTTCCCACATGGTGCTGGTTTCAGTTCACAGATCTTATATGGTCCGGGCGACAGTTCACAGTTCCCACATTGTGCTGGCTTTAGGTCACAGATACCATATGGTCCGGGCGACAGTTCACAGTTCCCACATGGTGCTGGTTTCAGTTCACATATCCCATATGGTCTGGGCGACAGTTCACAGTTCCCACATGGTGCTGGTTTCAGTTCACAGATCCCATATGGTCCGGGCGACAGTTCACAGTTCCCACATGGTGCTGGTTTCAGTTTACATAGCCCATATGGTCCGGGCGACAGTTCACATTTCCCATATGGTGCTGATTTCAGTTCAGAGATCCTATATGCTCCGGGCGACAGTTCACAGTATCCACATGGTGCCGTTTCAGTTCACAGATCCCATATGGTCCGGGCGACAGTTCACAGTTCCCACATGGTGCTGGTTTCAGTTCACAGATCCCATATGGTCCGGGCGTCAGTTCACAGTTCCCACATGGTGCTGGTTTCACTTCACAGATCCCATATGGTCCGGGCGACAGTTCACAGTTCCCACTTGGTTCTGGCGGCAGTTCACAGTTCCCACACGGTGCTGGCGGCAGTTCACAGTACCAACATGTTGCTGGTTTCAGTTCACAGATCCTATATGGTCCGGGCGACATTTCACAGTTCCCACATGGTGCTAGTTTCGGTTCACAGATCCCATATGGTCCGGGCGACAGTTCACAGTTCCCACATGGTGCTGGTTTCAGTTCGCAGATCCCATATAGTCCGGGCGACAGTTCACAGTTCCCACATGGTGCTGGTTTCAGTTCACAGATCCCATATGGTCCGGGCGACAGTTCACAGTTCCCACATGGTGCTGGTTTCAGTTCGCAGATCCCATATGGTCCGGGCGACAGTTCACAGTTCCCACCTGGTGCTGGCGGCAGTTCACAGTTCCCACACGGTTTTGGCGGCAGTTCACAGTTCCCACATGTTGCTGGTTTCAGTTCACAGATCCTATATGGTCCGGGCGACAGTTCACAGTTCCCACATGGTGCTAGTTTCGGTTCACAGATCCCATATGGTCCGGGCGACAGTTCACAGTTCCCACATGGTGCTGGTTTCAGTTCACAGATCCCATATGGTCCGGGCGACAGTTCACAGTTCCCACATGGTGCTGGTTTCAGTTCGCAGATCCCATATGGTCCGGGCGACAGTTCACAGTTCCCACATGGTGCTGGTTTCAGTTCACAGATCCTATATGGTCCGAGCGACAGTTCACAGTTCCCACATAGTGCTGGTTTCAGTTCACAGATACCATATGGTCCGGGCGACAGTTCACAGTTCCCACATGGTGCTGGTTTCAGTTCACATATCCCATATAGTCTGGGCGACAGGTCACAGTTCCCACATGGTGCTGGTTTCAGTTCACAGATCCCATATGGTCCGGCGACAGTTCACAGTTCCCACATGGTGCTGGCGGCAGTTCACAGTTCCCACATGGTGCTGGTTTCAGTTCACAGATCCCATATGGTCCGGGCGACAGTTCACAGTTCCCACATGGTGCTGGTTTCAGTTCACAGATACCATATGGTCCGGGCGACAGTTCACAGTTCCCACATGGTGCTGGTTTCAGTTCACAGATCCCATATGGTCCGGGCGACAGTTCACAGTTCCCACATGGTGCTGGTTTCAGTTCACAGATACCATATATTCCGGGCGACAGGTCAAAGTTCCCACATGGTGCTGGCGGCAGTTCACAGTTCCCACATGGTGTTGGTTTCAGTTCACAGATCCCATATGGTCCGGGCGACAGTTCACAGTTCCCACATGGTGCTGGTTTCAGTTCACAGATCCCATATGGTCCGGGCGACAGTTCACAGTTCCCACATGGTGCTGGTTTCAGTTCACAGATCCCATATGGTCCGGGCGACAGTTCACAGTTCCCACATGGTGCTGGTTTCAGTTCACAGATCCCATATGGTCCGGGCGACAGTTCACAGTTCCCACATGGTGCTGGCGTCAGTTCACAGTTCCCAAATGGTGCTGGCGGCAGTTCACAGTTCCCACATGGTGCTGGTTTCAGTTCACAGATCCCATATGGTCTGGGCGACAGTTCACAGTTCCCACATGGTGCTGGTTTCAGTTCACAGATTCCATATGGTCCGGGCTACAGTTCACAGTTCCCACATGGTGCTGGTTTCAGTTCACAGATCCCATATGGTCCTTGCGACAGTTCACAGTTCCCACATGGTGCTGGCGGCAGTTCACAGTTCCCACATGGTGCTGGTTTCAGTTCACAGATCCCATATGGTCCGGGCGACAGTTCACAGTTCCCACATGGTGCTGGTTTCAGTTCACAGATCCCATATGGTCCGGGCGACAGTTCACAGTTCCCACATGGTGCTGGTTTCAGTTCACAGATCCCATATGGTCCGGGCGACAGTTCACAGTTCCCACATGGTGCTGGCGGCAGTTCACAGTTCCCACATGGTGTTGGTTTCAGTTCACAGATCCCATATGGTCTGGGCGACAGTTCACAGTTCCCACATGGTGCTGGTTTCAGTTCACAGATCCCATATGGTCCGGGCGACAGTTCACAGTTCCCACATGGTGCTGGTTTCAGTTCACATAGCCCATATGGTCCTGGCGACAGTTCACATTTCCCATATGGTGCTGGTTTCAGTTCACAGATCCCATATGCTCCGGGCGACAGTTCACAGTATCCACATGGTGCCGTTTCAGTTCACAGATCCCATATGGTCCGGGCGACAGTTCACAGTTCCCACCTGGTGCTGGCGGCAGTTCACAGTTCCCACATGGTGCTGGCGGCAGTTCACAGTTCCCACATGGTGCTGGTTTCAGTTCACAGATCCCATATGGTCCGGGCGACATTTCACAGTTCCCACATGGTGCTAGTTTCGGTTCACAGATCCCATATGGTCCGGGCGACAGTTCACAGTTCCCACATGGTGCTGGTTTCAGTTCGCAGATCCCATATAGTCCGGGCGACAGTTCACAGTTCCCACATGGTGCTGGTTTCAGTTCACAGATCCCATATGGTCCGGGCGACAGTTCACAGTTCCCACATGGTGCTGGTTTCAGTTCACAGATCCTATATGGTCCGGGCGACAGTTCACAGTTCCCACATGGTGCTGGCTTTAGGTCACAGATACCATATGGTCCGGGCGACAGTTCACAGTTCCCACATGGTGCTGGTTTCAGTTCACATATCCCATATAGTCTGGGCGACAGGTCACAGTTCCCACATGGTGCTGGTTTCAGTTCACAGATCCCATATGGTCCGGGCGACAGTTCACAGTTCCCACATGGTGCTGGCGGCAGTTCACAGTTCCCACATGGTGCTGGTTTCAGTTCACAGATCCCATATGGTCCGGGCGACATTTCACAGTTCCCACATGGTGCTAGTTTCGGTTCACAGATCCCATATGGTCCGGGCGACAGTTCACAGTTCCCACATGGTGCTGGTTTCAGTTCACAGATCCCATATGGTCCGGGCGACAGTTCACAGTTCCCACATGGTGCTGGTTTCAGTTCACAGATCCCATATGGTCCGGGCGACAGTTCACAGTTCCCACATGGTGCTGGTTTCAGTTCACAGATCCCATATGGTCCGGGCGACAGTTCACAGTTCCCACATGGTGCTGGTTTCAGTTCACAGATCCCATATGGTCTGGGCGACAGTTCACAGTTCCCACATGGTGCTGGTTTCAGTTCACAGATCCCATATGGTCCGGGCGACAGTTCATAGTTCCCACATGGTGCTGGTTTCAGTTCACAGATCCCATATGGTCAGGCGACAGTTCACAGTTCCCACATGGTGCTGGTTTCAGTTCACAGATCCCATATGGTCCGGTCGACAGTTCACAGTTCCCACATGGTGCTGGTTTCAGTTCACAGATCCCATATGGTCCGGCGACAGTTCACAGTTCCCACATGGTGCTTGTTTCAGTTCACAGATTCCATATGGTCCGGGCGACAGTTCACAGTTCCCACATGGTGCTGGTTTCAGTTCACAAATCCCATATGGTCTGGCTACAGTTCACAGTTCCCACATGGTGCTGGCGGCAGTTCACAGTTCCCACATGGTGTTGGTTTCAGTTCACAGATCCCATATGGTCCGGGCGACAGTTCACAGTTCCCACATGGTGCTGGTTTCAGTTCACAGAACCCATATGGTCCGGGCGACAGTTCATAGTTCCCACATAGTGCTGGTTTCAGTTCACAGATCCCATATGGTCCGGGCGACAGTTCACAGTTCCCACATGGTGCTGGCGGCAGTTCACAGATCCCACATGGTGCTGGTATCAGTTCACAGATACCATATGGTCCAGGCGACAGTTCACAGTTCCCACATGGTTCTGGTTTCAGTTCACAGATCCCATATGGTCCTGGCGACAGTTCACAGTTCCCATATGGTGCTGGTTTCAGTTCATAGATCCCATGTGGTCCGGGCGACAGTTCACAGTTCCCACATGGTGCTGGCGGCAGTTCACAGTACCCACGCGGTGCTGGTTTCAGTTCACAGATCCCATATGGTCCGGGCGACATTTCACAGTTCCCACATGGTGCTGTTTTCAGTTCACAGATCCCATATGGTCCTGGTGACAGTTCACAGTTCCCACATGGTGCTGGTTTCAGTTCACATATCCCATATGGTCCTGGCGACAGTTCACAGTTCCCACATGGAGCTGGTTTCAGTTCACAGATCCCATATGGTCAAGGCGACAGTTCACAGTTCCCACATGGTGCTGGTTTCAGTTCACAGATCCCATATGATCCGGGCGACAGTTCATAGTTCCCACATGGTGCTGGTTTCAGTTCACAGTTCCCATATGGTTCGGGCGACAGTTCACAGTTCCCACATGGTGCTGGTTTCAGTTCACAGATCCCATTTGGTCCGGTCGACAGTTCACAGTTCCCACATGGTGCTGGTTTTAGTTCACAGATGCCATATGGTCCGGGCGACAGTTCACAGTTCCCACATGGTGCTGGCGGCAGTTCACAATTCCCACATGGTGCTGGTTTCAGTTCACAGATCCCATATGGTTCGGGCGACAGTTCACAGTTCTCACATGGTGCTGGTTTCAGTTCACAGATTCCATATGGTCCGGGCTACAGTTCACAGTTCCCACATGGTGCTGGCGGCAGTTCACAATTCCCACATGGTGCTGGTTTCAGTTCACAGATCCCATATGGTCCGGGCGACAGTTCACAGTTCCCACATGGTGCTGGTTTCAGTTCACAGATACCATATGGTCCGGGCGACAGTTCACAGTTCCCACATGGTGCTGGCGGCAGTTCACAGTTCCCACATGGTGTTGGTTTCAGTTCACAGGTCCCATATGGTCTGGGCGATAGTTCACAGTTCCCACATGGTGCTGGTTTCAGTTAACAGATCCTATATGGTCCGAGCAACAGTTCACAGTTCCCACATGATGCTGGTTTCAGTTCACAGATCCTATATGGTCCGGGCGACAGTTCACAGTTCCCATATGGTGCAGGTTTCAGTTCACAGATTCCATATGGTCTGGGCGACAGTTCACAGTTCCCACATGGTGCTGGTTTCAGTTCACAGATCCCATATGGTCCGGGCGACAGTTCACAGTTCCCACATGGTGCTGGTTTCAGTTCACAGATCCCATATGGTCAAGGCGACAGTTCACAGTTCCCACGTGGTGCTGGTTTCAGTTCACAGATCCCATATGGTCTGAGTGACAGTTCACAGTTCCCACATGGTGCTGATTTCAGTTCACAGATCCCATATGGTCCGGTCGACAGTTCACAGTTCCCACATGGTGCTGGTTTCAGTTCACAGATCCAATATGGTCCGGGCGACAGTTCACAGTTCCCACATGGTGCTGGTATCAGTTCACAGATACCATATGGTCCAGGCGACAGTTCACAGTTCCCACATGGTTCTGGTTTCAGTTCACAGATCCCATATGGTCCTGGCGACAGTTCACAGTTCCCATATGGTGCTGGTTTCAGTTCATAGATCCCATGTGGTCCGGGCGACAGTTCACAGTTCCCACATGGTGCTGGCGGCAGTTCACAGTACCCACGCGGTGCTGGTTTCAGTTCACAGATCCCATATGGTCCGGGCGACATTTCACAGTTCCCACATGGTGCTGTTTTCAGTTCACAGATCCCATATGGTCCTGGTGACAGTTCACAGTTCCCACATGGTGCTGGTTTCAGTTCACATATCCCATATGGTCCTGGCGACAGTTCACAGTTCCCACATGGAGCTGGTTTCAGTTCACAGATCCCATATGGTCAAGGCGACAGTTCACAGTTCCCACATGGTGCTGGTTTCAGTTCACAGATCCCATATGATCCGGGCGACAGTTCATAGTTCCCACATGGTGCTGGTTTCAGTTCACAGTTCCCATATGGTCGGGCGACAGTTCACAGTTCCCACATGGTGCTGGTTTCAGTTCACAGATCCCATTTGGTCCGGTCGACAGTTCACAGTTCCCACATGGTGCTGGTTTTAGTTCACAGATGCCATATGGTCCGGGCGACAGTTCACAGTTCCCACATGGTGCTGGCGGCAGTTCACTATTCCCACATGGGGCTGGTTTCAGTTCACAGATCCCATATGGTTCGGGCGACAGTTTAAAGTTCTCACATGGTGCTGGTTTCAGTTCACAGATCCCATATGGTCCGGGCTACAGTTCACAGTTCCCACATGGTGCTGGCGGCAGTTCACAATTCCCACATGGTGCTGGTTTCAGTTCACAGATACCATATGGTCCGGGCGACAGTTCACAGTTCCCACATGGTGCTGGCGGCAGTTCACAGTTCCCACATGGTTCTGGTTTCAGTTCACAGATCCCATATGGTCCTGGCGACAGTTCACAGTTCCCATATGGTGCTGGTTTCAGTTCATAGATCCCATGTGGTCCGGGCGACAGTTCACAGTTCCCACATGGTGCTGGCGGCAGTTCACAGTACCCACGCGGTGCTGGTTTCAGTTCACAGATCCCATATGGTCCGGGCGACATTTCACAGTTCCCACATGGTGCTGTTTTCAGTTCACATATCCCATATGGTCCTGGTGACAGTTCACAGTTCCCACATGGTGCTGGTTTCAGTTCACATATCCCATATGGTCCTGGCGACAGTTCACAGTTCCCACATGGAGCTGGTTTCAGTTCACAGATCCCATATGGTCAAGGCGACAGTTCACAGTTCCCACATGGTGCTGGTTTCAGTTCACAGATCCCATATGATCCGGGCGACAGTTCATAGTTCCCACATGGTGCTGGTTTCAGTTCACAGTTCCCATATGGTCAAGTCGACAGTTCACAGTTCCCACATGGTGCTGGTTTCAGTTCACAGATCCCATTTGGTCCGGTCGACAGTTCACAGTTCCCACATGGTGCTGGTTTTAGTTCACAGATGCCATATGGTCCGGGCGACAGTTCACAGTTCCCACATGGTGCTGGCGGCAGTTCACAATTCCCACATGGTGCTGGTTTCAGTTCACAGATCCCATATGGTTCGGGCGACAGTTCACAGTTCTCACATGGTGCTGGTTTCAGTTCACAGATTCCATATGGTCCGGGCTACAGTTCACAGTTCCCACATGGTGTTGGTTTCAGTTCACAAATCCCATATGGTCCGGGCGACAGTTCACAGTTCCCACATGGTGCTGGCGGCAGTTCACAATTTCCACATGGTGCTGGTTTCAGTTCACAGATCCCTTATGGATCGGGCGACAGTTCACAGTTCTCACATGGTGCTTGTTTTAGTTCACAAATTCCATATGGTCCGGGCGACAGTTCACAGTTCCCACATGGTGTTGGT
Organism: Homarus gammarus; assembly: GCA_958450375.1. NCBI lineage: Eukaryota > Metazoa > Arthropoda > Malacostraca > Decapoda > Nephropidae > Homarus > Homarus gammarus. Next base: position 801,625 of record CAUDMG010001908.1, read on the forward strand.
TTCAGTTCACAAATCCCATATGGTCCGGGCGACAGTTCACAGTTCCCACATGGTGCTGGCGGCAGTTCACAGTTCCCACATGGTGTTGGTTTCAGTTCACAGATCCCATATGGTCCGGGCGACAGTTCACAGTTCCCACATGGTGCTGGTTTCAGTTCACAGAACCCATATGGTCCGGGCGACAGTTCATAGTTCCCACATAGTGCTGGTTTCAGTTCACAGATCCCATATGGTCCGGGCGACAGTTCACAGTTCCCACATGGTGCTGGCGGCAGTTCACAGATCCCACATGGTGCTGGTATCAGTTCACTGATACCATATGGTCCAGGCGACAGTTCACAGTTCCCACATGGTTCTGGTTTCAGTTCACAGATCCCATATGGTCCTTGCGACAGTTCACAGTTCCCATATGGTGCTGGTTTCAGTTCATAGATCCCATGTGGTCCGGGCGACAGTTCACAGTTCCCACATGGTTCTGGTGGCAGTTCACAGTACCCACGCGGTGCTGGTTTCAGTTCACAGATCCCATATGGTCCGGGCGACATTTCACAGTTCCCACATGGTGCTGTTTTCAGTTCACAGATCCCATATGGTCCTGGTGACAGTTCACAGTTCCCACATGGTGCTGGTTTCAGTTCACATATCCCATATGGTCCTGGCGACAGTTCACAGTTCCCACATGGAGCTGGTTTCAGTTCACAGATCCCATATGGTCAAGGCGACAGTTCACAGTTCCCACATGGTGCTGGTTTCAGTTCACAGATCCCATATGATCCGGGCGACAGTTCATAGTTCCCACATGGTGCTGGTTTCAGTTCACAGTTCCCATATGGTTCGGGCGACAGTTCACAGTTCCCACATGGTGCTGGTTTCAGTTCACAGATCCCATATGGTTCGGGCGACAGTTCACAGTTCCCACATGGTGCTGGTTTCAGTTCACAGATTCCATATGGTCCGGGCTACAGTTCACAGTTCCCACATGGTGCTGGCGGCAGTTCACAATTCCCACATGGTGCTGGTTTCAGTTCACAGATCCCATATGGTCCGGGCGACAGTTCACAGTTCCCACATGGTGCTGGTTTCAGTTCACAGATACAATATGGTCCGGGCGACAGTTCACAGTTCCCACATGGTGCTGGCGGCAGTTCACAGTTCCCACATGGTGTTGGTTTCAGTTCACAGGTCCCATATGGTCTGGGCGATAGTTCACAGTTCCCACATGGTGCTGGTTTCAGTTCACAGATCCTATATGGTCCGAGCAACAGTTCACAGTTCCCACATGATGCTGGTTTCAGTTCACAGATCCTATATGGTCCGGGCGACAGTTCACAGTTCCCATATGGTGCAGGTTTCAGTTCACAGATTCCATATGGTCTGGGCGACAGTTCACAGTTCCCACTTGGTGCTGGTTTCAGTTCACAGATACCATATGGTCCGGGCGACAGTTCACAGTTCCCACATGGTGCTGGTTTCAGTTCACAGATCCCATATGGTCCGGGCGACAGTTCACAGTCGCCATATGGTGCTGGTTTCAGTTCACTGATCCCATATGGTCCGGGCGACAGTTCACAGTTCCCACATGGTGCTGGCGGCAGTTCACAGTTCCCACACGGTGCTGGTTTCAGTTCACAGATCCCATATGGTCCGGGCGACCTTTCACATTTCCCACATGGTGCTGGTTTCAGTTCACAGATCCCATATGGTCCGGGCGACAGTTCACAGTTCCCACATAGCGCTGGTTTCAGTTCACAGATCCCATATGGTCAAGGCGACAGTTCACAGTTCCCACGTGGTGCTGGTTTCAGTTCACAGATCCCATATGGTCTGAGTGACAGTTCACAGTTCCCACATGGTGCTGATTTCAGTTCACAAATCCCATATGGTCCGGTCGACAGTTCACAGTTCCCACATGGTGCTGGTTTTAGTTCACAGATCCCATATGGTCCGGGCGACAGTTCACAGTTCCCACATGGTGCTGGCGGCAGTTCACAATTTCCACATGGTGTTGGTTTCAGTTCACAGATCCCTTATGGATCGAGCGACAGTTCACAGTTCTCACATGGTGCTTGTTTCAGTTCACAGATTCCATATGGTCCGGGCGACAGTTCACAGTTCCCACATGGTGTTGGTTTCAGTTCACAAATCCCATATGGTCCGGGCTACAGTTCACAGTTCCCACATGGTGCTGGCGGCAGTTCACAGTTCCCACATGGTGTTGGTTTCAGTTCACAGATCCCATATGGTCCGGGCGACAGTTCACAGTTCCCACATGGTGCTGGTTTCAGTTCACAGAACCCATATGGTCCGGGCGACAGTTCATAGTTCCCACATAGTGCTGGTTTCAGTTCACAGATCCCATATGGTCCGGGCGACAGTTCACAGTTCCCACATGGTGCTGGCGGCAGTTCACAGATCCCACATGGTGCTGGTATCAGTTCACAGATACCATATGGTCCAGGCGACAGTTCACAGTTCCCACATGGTTCTGGTTTCAGTTCACAGATCCCATATGGTCCTGGCGACAGTTCACAGTTCCCATATGGTGCTGGTTTCAGTTCATAGATCCCATGTGGTCCGGGCGACAGTTCACAGTTCCCACATGGTGCTGGCGGCAGTTCACAGTACCCACGCGGTGCTGGTTTCAGTTCACAGATCCCATATGGTCCGGGCGACATTTCACAGTTCCCACATGGTGCTGTTTTCAGTTCACATATCCCATATGGTCCTGGTGACAGTTCACAGTTCCCACATGGTGCTGGTTTCAGTTCACATATCCCATATGGTCCTGGCGACAGTTCACAGTTCCCACATGGAGCTGGTTTCAGTTCACAGATCCCATATGGTCAAGGCGACAGTTCACAGTTCCCACATGGTGCTGGTTTCAGTTCACAGATCCCATATGATCCGGGCGACAGTTCATAGTTCCCACATGGTGCTGGTTTCAGTTCACAGTTCCCATATGGTCAAGTCGACAGTTCACAGTTCCCACATGGTGCTGGTTTCAGTTCACAGATCCCATTTGGTCCGGTCGACAGTTCACAGTTCCCACATGGTGCTGGTTTTAGTTCACAGATGCCATATGGTCCGGGCGACAGTTCACAGTTCCCACATGGTGCTGGCGGCAGTTCACAATTCCCACATGGTGCTGGTTTCAGTTCACAGATCCCATATGGTTCGGGCGACAGTTCACAGTTCTCACATGGTGCTGGTTTCAGTTCACAGATTCCATATGGTCCGGGCTACAGTTCACAGTTCCCACATGGTGCTGGTTTCAGTTCACATATCCCATATGGTCCGGGCGACAGTTCACAGTTCCCACATGGTGCTGGCGGCAGTTCACAATTCCCACATGGTGCTGGTTTCAGTTCACAGATCCCATATGGTCGGGCGACAGTTCACAGTTCCCACATGGTGCTTGTTTCAGTTCACAGATTCCATATGGTCCGGGCGACAGTTCACAGTTCCCACATGGTGTTGGTTTCAGTTCACAAATCCCATATGGTCCGGGCTACAGTTCACAGTTCCCACATGGTGCTGGCGGCAGTTCACAGTTCCCACATGGTGTTGGTTTCAGTTCACAGATCCCATATGGTCCGGGCGACAGTTCACAGTTCCCACATGGTGCTGGTTTCAGTTCACAGAACCCATATGGTCCGGCGACAGTTCATAGTTCCCACATAGTGCTGGTTTCAGTTCACAGATCCCATATGGTCCGGGCGACAGTTCACAGTTCCCACATGGTGCTGGCGGCAGTTCACAGATCCCACATGGTGCTGGTATCAGTTCACAGATACCATATGGTCCAGGCGACAGTTCACAGTTCCCACATGGTTCTGGTTTCAGTTCACAGATCCCATATGGTCCTGGCGACAGTTCACAGTTCCCATATGGTGCTGGTTTCAGTTCATAGATCCCATGTGGTCCGGGCGACAGTTCACAGTTCCCACATGGTGCTGGCGGCAGTTCACAGTACCCACGCGGTGCTGGTTTCAGTTCACAGATCCCATATGGTCCGGGCGACATTTCACAGTTCCCACATGGTGCTGTTTTCAGTTCACAGATCCCATATGGTCCTGGTGACAGTTCACAGTTCCCACATGGTGCTGGTTTCAGTTCACATATCCCATATGGTCCTGGCGACAGTTCACAGTTCCCACATGGCGCTGGTTTCAGTTCACAGATCCCATATGGTCAAGGCGACAGTTCACAGTTCCCACATGGTGCTGGTTTCAGTTCACAGATCCCATATGATCCGGGCGACAGTTCACAGTTCCCACATGGTGCTGGTTTCAGTTCACAGATCCCATATGGTTCGGGCGACAGTTCACAGTTCCCACATGGTGCTGGTTTCAGTTCACAGATCCCATATGGTCCGGTCGACAGTTCACAGTTCCCACATGGTGCTGGTTTTAGTTCACAGATCCATATGGTCCGGGCGACAGTTCACAGTTCCCACATGGTGCTGGCGGCAGTTCACATTCCCACATGGTGCTGGTTTCAGTTCACAGATCCCATATGGTCCGGGCGACAGTTCACAGTTCCCACATGGTGCTGGTTTCAGTTCACAGATCCCATATGGTCCGGGCGACAGTTCACAGTTCCCACATGGTGCTGGTTTCAGTTCACAGATCCATATGGTCGGGCGACAGTTCACAGTTCCCACATGGTGCTGGTTTCAGTTCACAGATCCCATATGGTCCGGGCGACAGTTCACAGTTCCCACATGGTGCTGGTTTCAGTTCACAGATCCCATATGGTCCGGCGACAGTTCACAGTTCCCACATGGTGCTGGTTTCAGTTCACAGATCCCATATGGTCCGGGCGACAGTTCACAGTTCCCACATGGTGCTGGTTTCAGTTCACAGATCCCATATGGTCCGGGCGACAGTTCACAGTTCCCACATGGTGCTGGTTTCAGTTCACAGATCCCATATGGTCCGGGCGACAGTTCACAGTTCCCACATGGTGCTGGTTTCAGTTCACAGATCCAATATGGTCCGGGCGACAGTTCACAGTTCCCACATGGTGCTGGTTTCAGTTCACAGATCCCATATGGTCCGGGCGACAGTTCACAGTTCCCACATGGTGCTGGTTTCAGTTCACAGATCCCATATGGTCCGGGCGACAGTTCACAGTTCCCACATGGTGCTGGCGGCAGTTCACAGTTCCCACATGGTGCTGGTTTCAGTTCACAGATCCCATATGGTCCGGGCGACAGTTCACAGTTCCCACATGGTGCTGGTTTCAGTTCACAGATCCCATATGGTCCGGGCGACAGTTCACAGTTCCCACATGGTGCTGGTTTCAGTTCACAGATCCCATATGGTCCGGGCGACAGTTCACAGTTCCCACATGGTGCTGGTTTCAGTTCACAGATCCCATATGGTCAAGGCGACAGTTCACAGTTCCCACATGGTGCTGGTTTCAGTTCACAGATCCCATATGGTCCGGGCGACAGTTCACAGTTCCCACATGGTGCTGGTTTCAGTTCACAGATCCCATATGGTCGGCGACAGTTCACAGTTCCCACATGGTGCTGGTTTCAGTTCACAGATCCCATATGGTCCGGCGACAGTTCACAGTTCCCACATGGTGCTGGTTTCAGTTCACAGATCCCATATGGTCCGGGCGACAGTTCACAGTTCCCACATGGTGCTGGCGGCAGTTCACAGTTCCCACATGGTGCTGGTTTCAGTTCACAGATCCCATATGGTCCGGGCGACAGTTCACAGTTCCCACATGGTGCTGGTTTCAGTTCACAGATCCCATATGGTCCGGGCGACAGTTCACAGTTCCCACATGGTGCTGGTTTCAGTTCACAGATCCCACATGGTCTGGTCAGTTCACAGTCCAATGGTCGGGACAGTTCACAGTTCCCACATGGTGCTGGCGGCAGTTCACAGTTCCCACATGGTGCTGGTTTCAGTTCACAGATCCCATATGGTCCGGGCGACAGTTCACAGTTCCCACATGGTGCTGGTTTCAGTTCACAGATCCCATATGGTCCGGGCGACAGTTCACAGTTCCCACATGGTGCTGGCGGCAGTTCACAGTTCCCACATGGTGCTGGTTTCAGTTCACAGATCCCATATGGTCCGGGCGACAGTTCACAGTTCCCACATGGTGCTGGCGGCAGTTCACAGTTCCCACATGGTGCTGGTTTCAGTTCACAGATCCCATATGGTCCGGGCGACAGTTCACAGTTCCCACATGGTGCTGGTTTCAGTTCACAGATCCCATATGGTCCGGCGACAGTTCACAGTTCCCACATGGTGCTGGTTTCAGTTCACAGATCCCATATGGTCCGGGCGACAGTTCACAGTTCCCACATGGTGCTGGTTTCAGTTCACAGATCCCATATGGTCCGGGCGACAGTTCACAGTTCCCACATGGTGCTGGTTTCAGTTCACAGATCCCATATGGTCCGGGCGACAGTTCACAGTTCCCACATGGTGCTGGTTTCAGTTCACAGATCCCATATGGTCCGGGCGACAGTTCACAGTTCCCACATGGTGCTGGTTTCAGTTCACAGATCCCATATGGTCCGGGCGACAGTTCACAGTTCCCACATGGTGCTGGCGGCAGTTCACAGTTCCCACATGGTGCTGGTTTCAGTTCACAGATCCCATATGGTCCGGGCGACAGTTCACAGTTCCCACATGGTGCTGGTTTCAGTTCACAGATCCCATATGGTCCGGGCGACAGTTCACAGTTCCCACATGGTGCTGGTTTCAGTTCACAGATCCCATATGGTCCGGGCGACAGTTCACAGTTCCCACATGGTGCTGGTTTCAGTTCACAGATCCCATATGGTCCGGCGACAGTTCACAGTTCCCACATGGTGCTGGTTTCAGTTCACAGATTCCATATGGTCCGGCGACAGTTCACAGTTCCCACATGGTGCTGGTTTCAGTTCACAGATCCCATATGGTCCGGGCGACAGTTCACAGTTCCCACATGGTGCTGGTTTCAGTTCACAGATCCCATATGGTCCGGGCGACAGTTCACAGTTCCCACATGGTGCTGGCGGCAGTTCACAGTTTCCACATGGTGCTGGTTTCAGTTCACAGATCCCATATGGTCCGGGCGACAGTTCACAGTTCCCACATGGTGCTGGTTTCAGTTCACAGATCCCATATGGTCCGGGCGACAGTTCACAGTTCCCACATGGTGCTGGTTTCAGTTCACAGATCCCATATGGTCCGGGCGACAGTTCACAGTTCCCACATGGTGCTGGTTTCAGTTCACAGATCCCATATGGTCCGGGCGACAGTTCACAGTTCCCACATGGTGCTGGTTTCAGTTCACAGATCCCATATGGTCCGGGCGACAGTTCACAGTTCCCACATGGTGCTGGCAGTTCACAGTCCCACATGGTCTGGTTCAGTTCACAGATCCCATATGGTCCTGGCGACAGTTCACAGTTCCCACATGGTGCTGGTTTCAGTTCACAGATCCCATATGGTCCGGCGACAGTTCACAGTTCCCACATGGTGCTGGTTTCAGTTCACAGATCCCATATGGTCCGGGCGACAGTTCACAGTTCCCACATGGTGCTGGTTTCAGTTCACAGATCCCATATGGTCCGGGCGACAGTTCACAGTTCCCACATGGTGCTGGTTTCAGTTCACAGATCCCATATGGTCCGGGCGACAGTTCACAGTTCCCACATGGTGCTGGTTTCAGTTCACAGATCCCATATGGTCCGGGCGACAGTTCACAGTTCCCACATGGTGCTGGCAGTCACATTCCCATGGTCGGTCAGTTCACAGAACCCATATGGTCCGGCGACAGTTCACAGATCCCACATGGTGCTGGTATCAGTTCACTGATACCATATGGTCCAGGCGACAGTTCACAGTTCCCACATGGTTCTGGTTTCAGTTCACAGATCCCATATGGTCCTGGCGACAGTTCACAGTTCCCATATGGTGCTGGTTTCAGTTCATAGATCCCATGTGGTCCGGGCGACAGTTCACAGTTCCCACATGGTGCTGGCGGCAGTTCACAGTACCCACGCGGTGCTGGTTTCAGTTCACAGATCCCATATGGTCCGGGCGACATTTCACAGTTCCCACATGGTGCTGTTTTCAGTTCACAGATCCCATATGGTCCTGGTGACAGTTCACAGTTCCCACATGGTGCTGGTTTCAGTTCACATATCCCATATGGTCCTGGCGACAGTTCACAGTTCCCACATGGAGCTGGTTTCAGTTCACAGATCCCATATGGTCAAGGCGACAGTTCACAGTTCCCACATGGTGCTGGTTTCAGTTCACAGATCCCATATGATCCGGGCGACAGTTCATAGTTCCCACATGGTGCTGGTTTCAGTTCACAGTTCCCATATGGTTCGGGCGACAGTTCACAGTTCCCACATGGTGCTGGTTTCAGTTCACAGATCCCATTTGGTCCGGTCGACAGTTCACAGTTCCCACATGGTGCTGGTTTTAGTTCACAGATGCCATATGGTCCGGGCGACAGTTCACAGTTCCCACATGGTGCTGGCGGCAGTTCACATTCCCACATGGTGCTGGTTTCAGTTCACAGATCCCATATGGTTCGGGCGACAGTTTAAAGTTCTCACATGGTGCTGGTTTCAGTTCACAGATTCCATATGGTCCGGGCTACAGTTCACAGTTCCCACATGGTGCTGGCGGCAGTTCACAGTTCCCACATGGTGCTGGTTTCAGTTCACAGATCCCATATGGTCCGGGCGACAGTTCACAGTTCCCACATGGTGCTGGTTTCAGTTCACAGATCCCATATGGTCCGGGCGACAGTTCACAGTTCCCACATGGTGCTGGCGGCAGTTCACAGTTCCCACATGGTGTTGGTTTCAGTTCACAGGTCCCATATGGTCTGGGCGATAGTTCACAGTTCCCACATGGTGCTGGTTTCTGTTCACAGATCCTATATGGTCCGAGCAACAGTTCACAGTTCCCACATGATGCTGGTTTCAGTTCACAGATCCTATATGGTCCGGGCGACAGTTCACAGTTCCCATATGGTGCAGGTTTCAGTTCACAGATCCCATATGGTCTGGGCGACAGTTCACAGTTCCCACATGGTGCTGGTTTCAGTTCACAGATCCATATGGTCCGGGCGACAGTTCACAGTTCCCACATGGTGCTGGTTTCAGTTCACAGATCCCATATGGTCCGGGCGACAGTTCACAGTTCCCACATGGTGCTGGTTTCAGTTCACAGATCCCATATGGTCCGGGCGACAGTTCACAGTTCCCACATGGTGCTGGCGGCAGTTCACAGTTCCCACACGGTGCTGGTTTCAGTTCACAGATCCCATATGGTCCGGGCGACAGTTCACAGTTCCCACATGGTGCTGGTTTCAGTTCACAGATCCCATATGGTCCGGGCGACAGTTCACAGTTCCCACATAGTGCTGGTTTCAGTTCACAGATCCCATATGGTCCGGCGACAGTTCACAGTTCCCACATGGTGCTGGTTTCAGTTCACAGATCCCATATGGTCCGGGCGACAGTTCACAGTTCCCACATGGTGCTGGTTTCAGTTCACAGATCCCATATGGTCCGAGCGACAGTTCACAGTTCCCACATGGTGCTGGTTTCAGTTCACAGATCCCATATGGTCCGGCGACAGTTCACAGTTCCCACATGGTGCTGGTTTCAGTTCACAGATCCCATATGGTCCGGGCGACAGTTCACAGTTCCCACATGGTGCTGGCGGCAGTTCACAGTTCCCACATGGTGTTGGTTTCAGTTCACAGATCCCATATGGTCCGGGCGACAGTTCACAGTTCCCACATGGTGCTGGTTTCAGTTCACAGATCCCATATGGTCCGGGCGACAGTTCACAGTTCCCACATGGTGCTGGCGGCAGTTCACAGATCCCACATGGTGCTGGTATCAGTTCACAGATACCATATGGTCCAGGCGACAGTTCACAGTTCCCACATGGTTCTGGTTTCAGTTCACAGATCCCATATGGTCCTGGCGACAGTTCACAGTTCCCATATGGTGCTGGTTTCAGTTCATAGATCCCATGTGGTCCGGGCGACAGTTCACAGTTCCCACATGGTGCTGGCGGCAGTTCACAGTACCCACGCGGTGCTGGTTTCAGTTCACAGATCCCATATGGTCCGGGCGACATTTCACAGTTCCCACATGGTGCTGTTTTCAGTTCACAGATCCCATATGGTCCTGGTGACAGTTCACAGTTCCCACATGGTGCTGGTTTCAGTTCACATATCCCATATGGTCCTGGCGACAGTTCACAGTTCCCACATGGAGCTGGTTTCAGTTCACAGATCCCATATGGTCAAGGCGACAGTTCACAGTTCCCACATGGTGCTGGTTTCAGTTCACAGATCCCATATGATCCGGGCGACAGTTCATAGTTCCCACATGGTGCTGGTTTCAGTTCACAGTTCCCATATGGTCGGGCGACAGTTCACAGTTCCCACATGGTGCTGGTTTCAGTTCACAGATCCCATATGGTCCGGTCGACAGTTCACAGTTCCCACATGGTGCTGGTTTTAGTTCACAGATGCCATATGGTCCGGGCGACAGTTCACAGTTCCCACATGGTGCTGGCGGCAGTTCACAATTCCCACATGGTGCTGGTTTCAGTTCACAGATCCCATATGGTCCGGGCGACAGTTCACAGTTCCCACATGGTGCTGGTTTCAGTTCACAGATTCCATATGGTCCGGGCGACAGTTCACAGTTCCCACATGGTGCTGGTTTCGGTTCACAGATCCCATATGGTCCGGGCGACAGTTCACAGATCCCACATGGTGCTGGCGGCAGTTCACAGTTACCACATGGTGCTGGTTTCAGTTCACAGATCCCATATGGTCCGGGCGACAGTTCACAGTTCCCACATGGTGCTGGTTTCAGTTCACAGATTCCATATGGTCCGGGCGACAGTTCACAGTTCCCACATGGTGCTGGTTTCAGTTCACAGATCCCATATGGTCCGGGCGACAGTTCACAGTTCCCACATGGTGCTGGCGGCAGTTCACAGTTCCCATGTGTGGTTTCAGTTCACAGATCCCATATGGTCCGGGCGACAGTTCACAGTTCCCACATGGTGCTGGTTTCAGTTCACAGATCCCATATGGTCTGGGTTACAGTTCCCACATGGTGCTGGCAGCAGTTCACAGTTCCCACATGGTGCTGGTTTCAGTTCACAGATCCCATATGGTCCGGGCGACAGTTCACAGTTCCCACATGGTGCTGGTTTCAGTTCACAGATCCCATATGGTCCGGGCGACAGTTCACAGTTCCCACATGGTGCTGGTTTCAGTTCACAGATCCCATATGTTCCGGGCGACAGTTCACAGTTCCCACATGGTGCTGGTTTCAGTTCACAGATCCCATATGGTCAGGCGACAGTTCACAGTTCCCACGTGGTGCTGGTTTCAGTTCACAGATCCCATATGGTCTGGCGACAGTTCACAGTTCCCACATGGTGCTGTTTCAGTTCACAGATCCCTATGGTCCGGCGACAGTTCACAGTTCCCACATGGTGCTGGTTTCAGATCACAGATCCCATATGGTCCTTGCGACAGTTCACAGTTCCCACATGGTGCTGGCGGCAGTTCACATTCCCACATGGTGCTGGTTTCAGTTCACAGATCCCATATGGTCCGGGCGACAGTTCACAGTTCCCACATGGTGCTTGTTTCAGTTCACAGATCCCATATGGTCCGGGCGACAGTTCACAGTTCCCACATGCTGCTGGCGGCAGTTCACAGTTCCCACATGCTTTTGGTTTCAGTTCACAGATCCCATATGGTCCGGGCGACAGTTCACAGTTCCCACATGGTGCTGGTTTCAGTTCACAGATCCCATATGGTCCGGGCGACAGTTCACAGTTCCCACATGGTGCTGGTTTCAGTTCACAGATCCCATATGGTCGGGCGACAGTTCACAGTTCCCACATGGTGCTGGTTTCAGTTCACAGATCCCATATGGTCCGGGCGACAGTTCACAGTTCCCACATGGTGCTGGTTTCAGTTCACAGATCCCATATGGTCCGGGCGACAGTTCACAGTTCCCACATGGTGCTGGTTTCAGTTCACAGATCCATATGGTCCGGGCGACAGTTCACAGTTCCCACATGGTGCTGGCTTTAGTTCACAGATACCATATGGTCCGGGCGACAGTTCACAGTTCCCACATGGTGCTGGTTTCAGTTCACAGATCCCATATGGTCTGGGCGACAGTTCACAGTTCCCACATGGTGCTGGCGGCAGTTCACAGTTCCCACATGGTGCTGGTTTCAGTTCACAGATCCCATATGGTCCGGGCGACAGTTCACAGTTCCCACATGGTGCTGGTTTCAGTTCACAGATCCCATATGGTCCGGGCGACAGTTCACAGTTCCCACATGGTGCTGGTTTCAGTTCACAGATCCCATATGGTCCGGGCGACAGTTCAGAGTTCCCACATGGTGCTGGTTTCAGTTCACAGATCCCATATGGTCCGGCGACAGTTCACAGTTCCCACATGATGCTGGTTTCAGTTCACAGATCCATATGGTCCGGGCGACAGTTCACAGTTCCCACATGGTGCTGGTTTCAGTTCACAGATCCCATATGGTCCGGGCGACAGTTCACAGTTCCCACATGGTGCTGGTTTCAGGTCACAGATACCATATGGTCCGGGCGACAGTTCACAGTTCCCACATGGTGCTGGTTTCAGTTCACAGATCCCATATGGTCTGGGCGATAGGTCACTGTTCCCACATGGTGCTGGTTTCAGTTCACAGATCCCATATGGTCCGGGCGACAGTTCACAGTTCCCACTTGGTGCTGTTTCAGTTCACAGATCCCATATGGTCCGGGCGACATTTCACAGTTCCCACATGGTGCTGGTTTCGGTTCACAGATCCCATATGGTCCGGGCGACAGTTCACAGTTCCCACATGGTGCTGGTTTCAGTTCACAGATCCCATATGGTCCGGGCGACAGTTCATAGTTCCCACATGGTGCTGGTTTCAGTTCACAGATCCCATATGGTCTGGGCGACAGTTCACAGTTCCCACATGGTGCTGGTTTCAGTTCACAGATCCTATATGGTCCGCGACAGTTCACAGTTCCCACATGGTGCTGGTTTCAGTTCACAGATCCCATATGGTCCGGGCGACAGTTCACAGTTCCCAATGGTGCTGGTTTCAGTTCACAGATCCCATATGGTCCGGGCGACAGTTCACAGTTCCCACATGGTGCTGGTTTCAGTTCACAGATCCCATATGGTCCGAGCGACAGTTCACAGTTCCCACATGGTGCTGGTTTCAGTTCACAGATCCCATATGGTCCGGGCGACAGTTCACAGTTCCCACATGGTGCTGGTTTCAGTTCACAGATCCTATATTGTCCGGGCGACAGTTCACAGTTCCCATATGGTGCAGGTTTCAGTTCACAGATCCCATATGGTCTGGGAGACAGTTCACAGTTCCCACTGGGTGCTGGTTTCAGTTCACAGATACCATATGGTCCGGGCGACAGTTCACAGTTCCCACATGGTGCTGGTTTCAGTTCACAGATCCCATATGGTCCGTGCGACAGTTCACAGTTCCCATATGGTGCTGGTTTCAGTTCACTGATCCCATATGGTCCTATTGAGAGTTTACAGTTCCCACATGGTGCTGGCAGCAGTTCACAGTTCCCACATGGTGCTGGTTTCAGTTCACATATCCCATATGGTCCGGGCGACAGTTCACAGTTCCCACATAGCGCTGGTTTCAATTCACAGATCCCATATGGTCAAGGCGACAGTTCACAGTTCCCACATGGTGCTGGTTTCAGTTCACAGATCCCATATGCGGGCGACAGTTCACAGTTCCCACATGGTGCTGGTTTCAGTTCACAGATCCCATATAATGCGGGCGACAGTTCATAGTTCCCACATGGTGCTGGTTTCAGTTCACAGATCCCATATGGTCAAGGCCACAGTCACAGTTCCCACGTGGTGCTGGTTTCAGTTCATAGATCCCATATGGTCTGAGTGACAGTTCACAGTTCCCACATGGAGCTGATTTCAGTTCACAGATCCCATATGGTCCGGTCGACAGTTCACAGTTTCCACATGGTGCTGGTTTTAGTTCACAGATCCCATATGGTCCGGGCGACAGTTCACAGTTCCCACATGGTGCTGGCGGCAGTTCACAATTCCCACAAGGTTTTGGTTTCAGTTCACAGATCCCTTATGGATCGGGCGACAGTTCACAGTTCTCACATGGTGCTTGTTTCAGTTCACAGATTCCATATGGTCCGGGCTACAGTTCACAGTTCCCACATGCTGCTGGCGGCAGTTCACAGTTCCCACATGGTTTTGGTTTCAGTTCACAGATCCCATATGAACCGGGCGACAGTTCACAGTTCCCACATGGTGCTGGTTTCAGTTCACAGATTCCATATGGTACGGGCGACAGTTCACAGTTCCCACATGGTGCTGGTTTCTGTTTACAGATCCCATATGGTCCGGGCGACAGGCCACAGTTCCCACATGGTGCTGGTTTTAGTTCACAGATCCCATATGGTTCGGGCGACAGTTCACAGTTCCCAATGGTGCTGGTTTCAGTTCGGAGATCCCATATGGTCCGGGCGACAGTTCAAATTTCCCACATGGTGCTGGTTTCAGTTCACAGATCCTATATGGTCCGGGCGACAGTTCACAGTTCCCACATGGTGCTGGCTTTAGGTCACAGATACCATATGGTCTGGGCGACAGTTCACAGTTCCCACATAGTGCTGGTTTCAGTTCACATATCCCATATAGTCTGGGCGACAGTTCACAGTTACCACATCGTGCTGGCGGCAGGTCACAGTTCCCACATGGTGCTGGTTTCAGTTCACAGATCCCATATGGTCTGGGCGACATTTCACAGTTCCCACATGGTGCTAGTTTCGGTTCACAGATCCCTTATGGTCCGGGCGACAGTTCACAGTTCCCACATGGTGCTGGTTTCAGTTCACAGGTCCCATATGGTCTGGGCGATAGTTCACAGTTCCCACATGGTGCTGGTTTCTGTTCACAGATCCTATATGGTCCGAGCAACAGTTCACAGTTCCCACATGATGCTGGTTTCAGTTCACAGATCCTATATGGTCCGGGCGACAGTTCACAGTTCCCATATGGTGCAGGTTTCAGTTCACAGATCCCATATGGTCCGGGCGACAGTTCACAGTTCCCACATGGTGCTGGCTTTAGGTCACAGATACCATATGGTCCGGGCGACAGTTCACAGTTCCCACAGGGTGCTGGCTTTAGGTCACATATCCCATACAGTCCGGGCGACAGTTCACAGTTCCCACAGGGTGCTGGTTTCAGTTCACATATCCCATACAGTCTGGGCGACAGTTCACAGTTCCCACATGGTGCTGGCTTTAGGTCACAGATACCATATGGTCCGGGCGACAGTTCACAGTTCCCACAGGGTGCTGGTTTCAGTTCACATATCCCATACAGTCTGGGCGACAGGTCACTGTTCCCACATGGTGCTGGTTTCAGTTCACAGATCCCATATGGTCCGGGCGACAGTTCACAGTTCCCACATGGTACTGGTTTCAGCTCAGAGATCCCATATGGTCCGGGCGACAGTTCACAGTTCCCACATGGTGCTGGTTTCAGTTCACTGATCCCATATGGTCCGGGCGACAGTTCACAGTTCTCACATGGTGCTGGCGGCAGTTCACAGTTCCCACACGGTGCTGGTTTCAGTACACAGATCCCATATGGTCCGGGCGACATTTCACATTTCCCACATGGTGCTGGTTTCAGTTCACAGATCCCATATGGTCCTGTTGACAGTTGACAGTTCCCACATGGTGCTGGCGGCAGTTCACAGTTCCCACATGGTGCTGGTTTCAGTTCACAGATCCCATATGGTCCGGGCGACAGTTCACAGTTCCCACATAGCGCTGGTTTCAATTCACAGATCCCATATGGTCAAGGCGACAGTTCACATTTCCCACATGGTGCTGGTTTCAGTTCACAGATCCCATATAATGCGGGCGACAGTTCATAGTTCCCACATGGTGCTGGTTTCCGTTCACAGATCCCATATGGTCAAGGCGACAGTAACAGTTCCCACGTGATGCTGGTTTCAGTTCACAGATCCCATATGGTCTGAGTGACAGTTCACAGTTCGCACATGGTGCTGATTTCAGTTCACAGATCCCATATGGTCCGGTCGACAGTTCACATTTCCCACATGGTGCTGGTTTCAGTTCACAGATCCCATATAATGCGGGCGACAATTCATAGTTCCCACATGGTGCTGGTTTCCGTTCACAGATCCCATATGGTCAAGGCGACAGGAACAGTTCCCACGTGATGCTGGTTTCAGTTCACAGATCCCATATGGTCTGAGTGACAGTTCACAGTTCCCACATGGTGCTGATTTCAGTTCACAGATCCCATATGGTCCGGTCGACAGTTCACAGTTTCCACATGGTGCTGGTTTTAGTTCACAGATCCCATATGGTCCGGGCGACAGTTCACAGTTCCCACATGGTGCTGGCGGCAGTTCACAATTCCCACATGGTTTTGGTTTCAGTTCACAGATCCCAATGGATCGGGCGACAGTTCACAGTTTTCACATGGTGCTTGTTTCAGTTCACAGATTCCATATGGTCCGGGCTACAGTTCACAGTTCCCACATGGTGCTGGCGGCAGCTCACAGTTCGCACATGGTGCTGGTTTCTGTTTACAGATCCCATATGGTCCGGGCGACAGGCCACAGTTCCCACATGGTGCTGGTTTCAGTTCACAGATCCCATATGGTTCCGGCGACAGTTCATAGTTCCCACGTGGTGCTGGTTTCAGTTCACAGATCCCATATGGTCCTGGCGACAGTTCACAGTTCCCACATGGTGCCTGGGGCAGTTCACAGTTCCCACATGGTGTTGGTTTCAGTTCACAGATCCCATATGGTCCGGGCGACAGTTCACAGTTCCCACATGGTTCTGGTTTCAGTTTACAGATCCCATATGGTCCGGGCGACAGGCCACAGTTCCCACATGGTGCTGGTTTCAGTTCACAGATCCCATATGGTTCCGGCGACAGTTCATAGTTCCCACGTGGTGCTGGTTTCAGTTCACAGATCCCATATGGTCCTGGCGACAGTTCACAGTTCCCACATGGTGCTGGTTTCAGTTCACAGTTCCCACATGGTGTTGGTTTCATTTCACAGATCCCATATGGTCCGGGCGACAGTTCACAGTTCCCACATGGTTCTGGTTTCAGTTACAGATCCCATATGGTCCGGGCGACAGTTCACAGTTCCCACATGGTGCTGGTTTCAGTTCACAGTTCCCACCTGGTGCTGGCGGCAGTTCACAGTTCCCACATGGTGCTGGTTTCAGTTCACAGATCCCATATGGTCCGGGCGACAGTTCACAGTTCCCACATGGTGCTGGTTTCTGTTTACAGATCCCAAATGGTCCGCGCGAAGGTTCACAGTTCCCACACGGTGCTGGCGGTAATTCACACTTCCCACATGTTTCTGGTTTCAGTTCACAGATCCCATATGGTTCGGGCGACATTTCACAGTTCCCACATAGTGCTAGTTTCGGTTCACAGATCTCATATGGTCCGGGCGACAGTTCACAGATCCCATATGCTCCGGGCGACAGTTCATAGTATCCACATGGTGCCGTCTCAGTTCACAGATCCCATGTGGTCCGGGCGACAGTTCACAGTTCCCACATGGTGCTGGTTTCAGATCACAGATCCCATATGGTCCGGGTGACAGTTCACAGTTCCCACATGGTGCTGATTTCAATTCACAGATCCCATATGGTCCGGTCGACAGTTCACAGTTCCCATATGGTGCTGGTTTTAGTTCACAGATCCCATATGGTCCGGGCGACAGTTCACAGTTCCCACATGGTGCTGGCGGCAGTTCACAATTCTCACATGGTGCTGGTTTCAGTTCACAGTTCCCACATGGTGCTGGTTTCAGTTCACAGATTCCATATGGTCCGGGCTACAGTTCACAGTTCCCACATGGTGTTGGTTTCAGTTCACAAATCCCATATGGTCCGGGCGACAGTTCACAGTTCCCACATGGTGATGGCGGCAGTTCACAGTTCCCACATGGTGCTGGTTTCAGTTCACAGATTCCATATGGTCCGGGCTACACTTCACAGTTCCCACATGGTGTTGGTTTCAATTCACAAATCCCATATGGTCCGGGCGAGAGTTCACAGTTCCCACATGGTGCTGGCGGCAGTTCACACTTCCCACATGGTGCAGGACTGAGTTCACAGATCCCATATGCTCCGGGCGACAGTTCGCAGTTCCCATATGAGGTGGCGGCAGTTCACAGTTCCCACAAGGTGCTGTTTTCAGTTCACAAATCCCATATGGTCCGGGCGACAGTTCACAGTTCTCACATGGTGCTGGTTTCAGCTCACGGTCCCATATGGTCCTGGCGACAGTTCACAGTTCCCACATAGTGCTGGTTTCAGTTCACAGATCCCATATGGTACGGGCGACAGTTCACAGTTCCCACCTGGTGCTGGCGGCAGTTCACAGTTCCCACACGGTGCTGTCGGCAGTTCACAGTTCCCACATGCTGCTGGTTTCAGTTCACAGATCTCATATGGTCCGGGCGAGAGTTCACAGTTCCCACATGGTGCTTGTTTTGGTTCACAGATCCCATATGGTCCGGGCGACAGTTCACAGTTCCCAAATGGTGCTGGTTTCAGTTTGCAGATCCCATATAGTCCGGGCGACAGTTCACAGTTCCCACATGGTTCTGGTTTCAGTTCACAGTTCCCATATGGTCCGGGTGACATTTCACAGTTCCCACATTGTGCTATTTTCGGTTCACAGATCCCATATGGTCCGGGCGACAGTTCACAGTTCCCACATGGTGCTGGTTTCAGTTCGCAGATCCCATATGGTCTGGGCGACAGTTCACAGTTCCCACATGGTGCTGGTTTTAGTTCACAGATCCTACATGGTCCGAGCGACAGTTCACAGTTCCCACATAGTGCTGGGTTTTGGTCACAGATACCATATGGTCCGGGCGACAGTTCACAGTTCCCACATGGTGCTGGTTTCAGTTCACATATCCCATATAGTCTGGGCGACAGATCACAGTTCCCACATGGTGCTGGTTTCAGTTCACAGATCCCATATGGTCCGGGCGACAGTTCACAGTTCCCACATGGTGCTGGCGGCACTTCACAGTTCCCAATGGTGCTGGTTTCAGTTCACATATTCCATATGGTCCGGGCGTCATTTCACAGTTCCCACATGGTACTGGTTTCAGTTCACAGATCCCATATGGTCCGGGCAACAGTTCACATTTCCCACATGGTGCTGGTTTCAGTTCACAGATACCATATGGTACGGGCGACAGTTCACAGTTCCCACCTGGTGCTGGTTTCAGTTCACAGATCCCTTATGGATCGGGCGACAGTTCACAGTTCTCACATGGTGCTTGTTTCAGTTCACAGATTCCATATGGTTCGGGCGACAGTTCACAGTTCCCACATGGTGCTGGTTTCAGTTCACAGATTCCATATGGTCCGGGCTACAGTTCACAGTTCCCACATGGTGCTGGATTCAGTTCACAGATCCCATTTGGTACGGGCGATAATTCACAGTTCCCACATGGTGCTGGTTTCTGTTTACAGATCCCATATGGTTTAGGCGACAGTTCACAGTTCCCACATGGTGCTGGTTTCAGTTCACAGATCCCATATGGTTCGGGCGACAGTTCACAGCTCCTACATGGTGCTGGTTTCAGTTCACAGATCCCATATGGTCCTGGCGACAGTTCACAGTTCCCACATGGTGCCTGGGGCAATTCACAGTTCCCACATGGTGTTGGTTTCATTTCACAGATCCCATATGGTCCGGGCGAGAGTTCACAGTTCCCACATGGTTCTCGTTTCAGTTCACAGATCCCATATGGTCCGGGCGACAGTTCACAGTTCCCACATGGTGCTGGTTTCAGTTCACAGCTCCCACCTGGTGCTGGCGGCAGTTCACAGTTCCCACATGGTGCTGGTTTCAGTTCACAGATCCCATATGGTCCGGGCGACAGTTCACAGTTCCCACATGGTGCTGGTTTCTGTTTACAGATCCCATACGGTCCGCGTGACAGTTCAGAGTTCCCACACGGTGCTGGCGGTAGTTCACAGTTCCCACATGTTTCTGGTTTCAGTTCACAGTTCCCACATGGTGCTGGTTTCAGTTCACAGATCCCATATGGTCCGGGCTACAGTTCACAGTTCCCACATGGTGCTGGATTCAGTTCACAGATCCCATTTGGTACGGGCGATAGTTCACAGTTCCCACATGGTGCTGGTTTCTGTTTACAGATCCCATATGGTTTAGGCGACAGTTCACAGTTCCCACATGGTGCTGGTTTCAGTTCACAGATCCCATATGGTTCGGGCGACAGTTCACAGCTCCTACATGGTGCTGGTTTCAGTTCACAGATCCCATATGGTCCTGGCGACAGTTCACAGTTCCCACATGGTGCCTGGGGCAATTCACAGTTCCCACATGGTGTTGGTTTCATTTCACAGATCCCATATGGTCCGGGCGAGAGTTCACAGTTCCCACATGGTGCTGGTTTCAGTTCACAGATCCCATATGGTCCGGGCGACAGTTCACAGTTCCCACATGGTGCTGGTTTCTGTTTACAGATCCCATACGGTCCGCGTGACAGTTCAGAGTTCCCACACGGTGCTGGCGGTAGTTCACAGTTCCCACATGTTTCTGGTTTCAGTTCACAGTTCCCACATGGTGCTGGTTTCAGTTCACAGATCCCATATGGTCCGGGAGACATTTCACAGTTCCCACATGGTGCTGGTTTCAGTTCACAGATCCCACATGGTCAAGGCGACAGTTCACAGTTCCCACATGGTGCTGGCGTTAGTTCACAGTTCCCACATGGTGCTGGACTGAGTTCACAGATCCCATATGGTCCGGGCGACAGTTCGCAGTTCCCACTTGATGGTGGCGGCAGTTCACAGTTCTCACATGGTGCTGGTTTCAGTTCAAAGATCCCATATGGTCCGGGTGACAGTTCACAGATACCACATGGTGCTGGCGGCAGTTCACAGTTCCCACATGGTGTTGGTTTGAGTTCACAGATCCCATATGGTCCGGGCGACAGTTCACAGTTCCCACATGGTGCTTGTTTCAGTTCACAGATCCCATATGGTACGGGCCACAGCTCACAGTTCCCACATAGTGCTGGTTTCAGTTCACAGATCCCATCTGGTACTGGCGACAGTTCACAGTTCCCACCTGGTGCTGGCGGCAGTTCACAGTTTCCACATGGTGCCGGTTTCAGTTCACAGTTCCCATATGGTCCTTGCGACAGTTCACAGTTCCCACATGGTGATGGTTTCAGTTCACGGTCCCATATGGTCCGGGCGACAGTTCACAGTTCCCACATAGTGCTGGTTTCAGTTCACAGATCCCATATGGTCCGGGCAACAATTCACAGTTCCCACCTGGTGCTGGCGGCAGTTCACAGTTCCCACACGGTGCTGGCGGCAGTTCACAGTTCCCACATGTTGCTGGTTTCAGTTCACAGATCCTATATGGTCCGGGCGACAGTTCACACTTCCCACATGGTGCTGGTTTCAGTTCGCAGATCCCATATAGTCCGGGCGACAGTTCACAGTTCCCACATGGTGCTGGTTTCAGTTCACAGATCCCATATGGTCCGGGCGACATTTCACAGTTCCCACATTGTGCTAGTTTCGGTTCACAGATCCCTCATGGTCCGGGCGACAGTTCACAGTTCCCACATGGTGCTGGTTTCAGTTCGCAGATCCCAAATGGTCCGGGCGACTGTTCACAGTACCCACATGGTGCTGGTTTCAGTTCACAGATCCTATATGGTCCGAGCGACAGTTCACAGTTCCCACATGGTGCTGGCTTTAGGTCACAGATACCATATGCTCCGGGCAGCAGTTCACAGTTCCCACATGGTGCTGGTTTCAGTTCACATATCCCATATAGTCTGGGCGACAGGTCACACTTCCCACATGGTGCTGGTTTCAGTTCCCAGATCCCATATGGTCCGGGCGACAGTTCACAGTTCCCACATGGTGCTCGCGGCAGTTCACAGTTCCCACATGGTGCTGGTTTCAGTTCACATATGCCATATGGTCCGGGCGACATTTCAGAGTTCCCAGATGGTGCAAGTTTCGGTTCACAGATCCCATATTGTCCGGGCGACAGTTCACAGTTCCCACATGGTACTGGTTTCAGTTCACAGATCCCATATGGTCCGGGTGACAGTTCACAGTTCCCACATGGTGCTGGTTTCAGTTCACAGATACCATATGGTCCGGGCGACAGTTCACAGTTCCCACATAGTGCTGGTTTCAGGTCACAGATCCCATATGGTCCGGGCGACAGTTCACAGTTCTCACATGGTGCTGGTTTCAGTTCACAGATCCCATATATTCCAGGCGACAGGCCAAAGTTCCCACATGGTGCTGGCGGCAGTTCACAGTTCCCACAAGGTGTTGGTTTCAGTTCACATATCCCATATGGTCCGGGCAACAGTTCACAGTTCCCACATGATGCTGGTTTCAGTTCACAGATCCTATATGGTCCGGGCGACAGTTCACAGTTCCCATTTTGTGCAGGTTTCAGTTCACAGATCCCATATGGTCTGGGCAACAGTTCACAGTTCCCACATGGTGCTGATTTCAGTTCACAGATACCATATGGTCCGGGCGACAGTTCACTGTTCCCACATGGTGCTGGTTTTAGTTCACAGATCCCATATGGTCCGGGCGACAGTTCACAGTTCCCATATGGTGCTGGTTTCAGTTCACTGATCCCATATGGTCCGGGTGACAGTTCACAGTTCCCACATGGTGCTGGCGGCAGTTCACAGTTCCCACACGGTACTGGTTTCAGTTCACAGATCCCATATGGTCCGGGCGACATTTCACATTTCCCACATGGTGCTGGTTTCAGTTCACAGAACCCATATGGTCCTGTTGACAGTTCACAGTTCCCACATGGTGCTGGCGGCAGTTCACAGTTCCCACATGGTGCTGGTTTCAGTTCACAGATCCCATACGGTCAGAGCGACAGTTCACAGTTCCCACATAGCGCTGGTTTCAATTCATAGATCCCATATGGTCAAGGCGACAGTTCACAGTTCCCACGTGGTGCTGGTTTCAGTTCACAGATCCCATATAATGCGGGCGACAGTTCATAGTTCCCACATGGTGCTGGTTTCAGTTCAAAGATCCCATATGGTCAAGGCGACAGTTCACAGTTCACACGCGGTGCTGGTTTCAGTTCACAGATCCCATTTGGTCTGAGTGACAGTTCACAGTTCCCACATGGTGCTGATTTCAGTTCACAGATCCCATATGGTCCGGTCGACAGTTCACAGTTCCCACATGGTGCTGGTTTTCGTTCACAGATCCCATATGGTCCGGGCGACAGTTCACAGTTCCCACATGGTGCTGGCGGCAGTTCACAATTCCCAGATGGTGCTGGTTTCAGTTCACAGATCCCATATGGTTCCGGCGACAGTTCACAGTTCCCACATGGTGCTGGTTTTAGTTCACAGGTTCCATATGGTCCGGGCGACAGTTCACAGTTCCCACATGGTGTTGGTTTCAGTTCACAAATCCCATATAGTCCGTGCTACAGTTCACAGTTCCCACATGGTGCTGGTGGCAGTTCACAGTTCCCACATGGTGCTGGACTGAGTTCACAGATCCCATATGGTCCGGGCGACAGGACGTAGTTCCCACATGGTGCTGGCGGCAGTTCACAGTTCCCACATGGTGCTGATTTCAGTTCACATATCCCATATGGTCCGGGTGACAGTTCACAGTTCCCACATAGTGCTGGCTTTAGGTCACAGATACCATATTGTCCGGGCGACAGTTCACAGTTCCCACATGGTGCTGGTTTCAGTTCACATATCCCATATAGTCTGGGCGACAGGTCACAGTTCCCACATGGTGCTGGTTTCAGTTCACAGATACCATATGGTCCGGGCGACAGTTCACAGTTCCCACATAGTGCTGGTTTCGGGTCACAGATCCCGTATGGTCCGGGCGACAGTTCACAGTTCCCACATGGTACTGGTTTCAGTTCACAGATCCGATATATTCCGGTCGACAGGTCAAAGTTCCCACATGGTGCTGGCGGCAGTTCACAGTTCCCACATGGTGTTGGTTTCAGTTCATAGATCCCATAGGGTCTGGGCGACAGTTCACAGTTCCCACATGGTGCTGGTTTCAGTTCACAGATCCCATATGGTCCGGGCAACAGTTCACTGTTCCCACATAGTGTTGGTTTCAGTTCACAAATCCCATATGGTCCGGGCGACAGATCACAGTTCCCACATGGTGCTGGTTTCAGTTCATGGTCCCATATGGTTTGGGCGACAGTTCACAGTTCCCACTTAGTGCTGGTTTCAGTTCACAGATCCCATATGGTCCGGGCGACAGTTCACAGTTCCCACCTGGTGCTGGCGGCAGTTCACAGTTCCCACACGGTTTTGGCGGCAGTTCACAGTTCCCACATGTAGCTGGTTTCAGTTCACAGATCCTATATGGTCCGGGCGACATTTCACAGTTCCCACATGGTGCTAGTTTCGGTTCACAGATCCCATATGGTCCGGGCGACAGTTCACAGTTCCCACATGGTGCTGGTTTCAGTTCGCAGATCCCATATAGTCCGGGCGTCAGTTCACAGTTCCCACATGGTGCTGGTTTCAGTTCGCAGATCCCATATGGTCCGGGCGACAGTTCACAGTTCCCACATGGTGCTGCTTTCAGTTCACAGATCCTATATGGTCCGAGCGACAGTTCACAGTTCCCACATAGTGCTGGCTTTAGGTCACAGATACCATATTATCCGGGCGACAGTTCACAGTTCCCACATGGTGCTGGTTTCAGTTCACATATCCCATAGTCTGGGCGACAGGTCACAGTTCCCACATGGTGCTGGTTTCAGTTCACAGATCCCAAATGGTCCGGCGACAGTTCACAAATCCCACATGGTGCTGGCGGCAGTTCACAGTTCCCACATGGTGCTGGTTTCAGTTCACATATCCCATATGGTCCGGGCGACATTTCACAGTTCCCACATGTTGCTAGTTTCGGTTCACAGATCCCATATGGTCCGGGCGACAGTTCACAGTTCCCACATGGTACTGGTTTCAGTTCACAGATCCCATATGGTACGGGAGATCGTTCACAGTTCCCACATGGTGCTGGTTTCAGTTCACAGATACCATATGGTCCGGGCGTCATTTCACAGTTCCCACATAGTGCTGGTTTCGGGTCACAGATCCCGCATGGTCCGGGCGACAGTTCACAGTTCCCACTTGGTGCTGGTTTCAGTTCACAGATCCGATATATTCAGGGCGACAGGTCAAAGTTCCCACATGGTGCTGGCGGCAGATCACAGTTCCCACATGGTGTTGGTTTCAGTTCATAGATCCCATATGGTCTGGGCGACAGTTCACAGTTCCCACATGGTGCTGGTTTCAGTTCACAGATCCCATATGGTCCGGGCAGCAGTTCACAGTTCCCACATGATGCTGGTTTCAGTTCACAGATCCTATATGGTCCGGGCAACAGTTTGCAGTTCGCACATGATGCTGGTTTCAGTTCACAGATCCTACATGGTCCGGGCGACAGTTCACAGTTTCCATATGGTGCAGGTTTCAGTTCACAGATCCCATATGGTCTGGGCGACAGTTCACTGTTGCCACATGGTGCTGGTTTCAGTTCACAGATCCCATATTGTCCGGGCGACAGTTCACAGTTCCCATATGGTGCAGGTTTCAGTTCACAGATCCCATATGGTCTGGGCGACAGTTCACAGTTCCCACATGGTGCTGGTTTCAGTTCACAGATACCATATGGTCCGGGCGACAGTTCACTGTTCCCACATGGTGCCTGTTTCAGTTCACAGTTCCCACATGGTGCTGGCGGCAGTTCACAGTTCCCACACGGTGCTGGTTTCAGTTCACAGATCCCATATGGTCCGGGCGACATTTCACAGTTCCCACATGGTGCTGGTTTCAGTTCACAGATCCCATATGGTCCTGTTGACAGTTCACAGTCCCCACATGGTGCTGGCGGCAGTTCACAGTTCCCACATGGTGCTGGTTTCAGTTCACAGATCCCATATTGTCCCGGCGACAGTTCACAGTTCCCACATAGCGCTGGTTTCAATTCACAGATCCCATATGGTCAAGGCGACAGTTCACAGTTCCCACATGGTGCTGGTTTCAGTTCACAGATCCCATATGGTCCTGGCGACAGTTCACACATGGTTCCTGGGGCAGTTCACAGTTCCCACATGGTGTTGGTTTCATTTCACAGATCCCATATGGTCCGGGCGACAGTTCCCAGTTCCCACATGGTTCTGGTTTCAGTTCACAGATCCCATATGGTCCGGGCGACAGTTCACAGTTCCCACATGGTGCTGGTTTCATTTCACAGTTCCCACCTGGTGGTGGCGGCACTTCACAGTTCCCACATGGTGGTGGTTTCAGTTCACAGATCCCATATGGTCCGGGCGACAGTTCACTGTTCCCACATGGTGCTGGTTTCTGTTTACAGATCCCATATGGTCCACGCGACAGTTCACAGTTCCCACACGGTGCTGGCGGTAGTTCACAGTTCCCACATGTTTCTGGTTTCAGTTCACAGATCCCATATGGTTCGGGCGACATTTCACAGTTCCCACATGGTGCTAGTTTCGGTTAACAGATCCCATATGGTCCGGGCGACAGTTCACAGTTCCCACATGGTGCTGGTTTCAGTTCACAGATCCCATATGGTCCGGGAGACAGTTCACAGTTCCCACATGGTGCTGGTTTCAGTTCACAGATCTTATATGGTCCGGGCGACAGTTCACAGTTCCCACATTGTGCTGGCTTTAGGTCACAGATACCATATGGTCCGGGCGTCAGTTCACAGTTCCCACATGGTGCTGGTTTCACTTCACAGATCCCATATGGTCCGGGCGACAATTCACAGTTCCCAGATGGGTTCTGCCGGCAGTATACAGTTCCCACATGGTGCTGGTTTCAGTTCACAGATCCCATATGGTCTGGGCGATAGTTCACAGTTCCCACATGGTGCTGGTTTCAGTTCACAGATCCCATATGGTCAAGGCGACAGTTCACAGTTCCCACATGGTGCTGGTTTCAGTTCACAGATCCCATATATTCCGGGTGACAGGTCAAAGTTCCCACATGGTGCTGGCGGCAGTTCACAGTTCCCACATGGTGCTGGTTTCAGTTCACAGATCCCATATGGTCTGGGCGACAGTTCACAGTTCCCACATTGTGCTGGTTTCAGTTCACAGATCCCACATGGTCAAGGCGACAGTTCACAGTTCCCACATGGTGCTGGTTTCAGTTCACAGATCCCATATGGTCCGGGTGACCGTTCACAGTTTCCACATGGTGCTGATTTCAGTTCACAGATCCCATATGGTCCGGTCGACAGTTCACAGTTCCCACATGGTGCTGGTTTTAGTTCACAGATCCCATATGGTCCGGGCGACAGTTCACAGTTCCCACATGGTGCTGGCGGCAGTTCACAATTCCCACATGGTGCTGGTTTCAGTTCACAGATCCCATATGGTTCGGGCGACAGTTCACAGTTCCCACATGGTGCTGGTTTCAGTTCACAGATTCCATATGGTCCGGGCGACAGTTCACAGTTCCCACATGGTGCTGGCGGCAGTTCACAGTTCCCACATGGTGTTGGTTTCAGTTCACAGATCCCATATGGTCCGGGCTACAGTTCACAGTTCCCACATGGTGTTGGTTTCAGTTCACAGATCCCATATGGTCCGGGCGACAGTTCACAGTTCCCACATGGTGCTGGTTTCAGTTCACGGTCCCATATGGTCTGGGCGACAGTTCACAGTTCCCACTTAGTGCTGGTTTCAGTTCACAGATCCCATATGGTCCGGGCGACAGTTCACAGTTCCCACACGGTTCTGGCGGCAGTTCACAGTTCCCACATGTTGCTGGTTTCAGTTCACAGATCCTATATGGTCCGGGCGACATTTCACAGTTCCCACATGGTGCTAGTTTCGGTTCGCAGATCCCATATGGTCCGGGCGACAGTTCACAGTTCCCACATGGTGCTGGTTTCAGTTCGCAGATCCCATATAGTCCGGGCGACAGTTCACAGTTCCCACATGGTGCTGGTTTCAGTTCGCAGATCCCATATGGTCCGGGCGACAGTTCACAGTTCCCACATGGTGCTGGTTTCAGTTCACAGATCCTATATGGTCCGAGCGACAGTTCACAGTTCCCACATAGTGCTGGCTTTAGGTCACAGATACCATATTGTCCGGGCGACAGTTCACAGTTCCCACATGGTGCTGGCGGCAGTTCACAGTTCCCACATGGTGTTGGTTTCAGTTCACAGATCCCATATGGTCCGGGCTACAGTTCACAATTCCCACATGGTGTTGGTTTCAGTTCACATATCCCATATAGTCTGGGCGACAGGTCACAGTTCCCACATGGTGCAGGTTTCAGTTCACAGATACCATATGGTCCGGGCGACAGTTCACAGTTCCCACATAGTGCTGGTTTCGGGTCACAGATCCCGTATGGTCCGGGCGACAGTTCACAGTTCCCACATGGTGCTGGTTTCAGTTCACAGATCCCATATATTCCGGGCGACAGGTCAAAGTTCCCACATGGTGCTGGCGGCAGTTCACAGTTCCCACATGGTGCTGGTTTCAGTTCACAGATCCCATATGGTCTGGGCGACAGTTCACAGTTCCCACATGGTGCTGGTTTCAGTTCACAGATCCCATATGGTCCGGGCGACAGTTCACAGTTCCCACATGGTGCTGGTTTCAGTTCACAGATCCCATATGGTCCGGGCAACAGTTTACAGTTCCCACATGATGCTGGTTTCAGTTCACAGATCCTATATGGTCCGGGCGACAGTTCACAGTTTCCATATGGTGCAGGTTTCAGTTCACAGATCCCATATGGTCTGGGCGACAGTTCACTGTTGCCACATGGTGCTGGTTTCAGTTCACAGATCCCATATTGTCCGGGCGACAGTTCACAGTTCCCATATGGTGCAGGTTTCAGTTCACAGATCCCATATGGTCTGGGCGACAGTTCACAGTTCCCACATGGTGCTGGTTTCAGTTCACAGATACCATATCGTCCGGGCGACAGTTCACTGTTCCCACATGGTGCTGGTTGCAGTTCACAGTTCCCACATGGTGCTGCGGCAGTTCACAGTTCCCATACGGTGCTGGTTTCAGTTCACAGATCCCATATGGTCCGGGCGACATTTCACATTTCCCACATGGAGCTGGTTTCAGTTCACAGATCCCATATGGTCCTGTTGACAGTTCACAGTCCCCACATGGTGCTGGCGGCAGTTCACAGTTCCCACATGGTGCTGGTTTCAGTTCACAGATCCCATATTGTCCCGGCGACAGTTCACAGTTCCCACATAGCGCTGGTTTCAATTCACAGATCCCATATGGTCAAGGCGACAGTTCACAGTTCCCACATGGTGCTGGTTTCAGTTCACAGATCCCATATGGTCCTGGCGACAGTTCACACATGGTTCCTGGGGCAGTTCACAGTTCCCACATGGTGTTGGTTTCATTTCACAGATCCCATATGGTCCGGGCGACAGTTCACAGTTCCCACATGGTGCTGGTTTCAGTTCACAGATCCCATATGGTCCGGGCGACAGTTCACAGTTCCCACATGGTTTTGGTTTAATTTCACAGTTCCCACCTGGTGGTGGCGGCACTTCACAGTTCCCACATGGTGGTGGTTTCAGTTCACAGATCCCATATGGTCCGGGCGACAGTTCACTGTTCCCACATGGTGCTGGTTTCTGTTTACAGATCCCATATGGTCCACGCGACAGTTCACAGTTCCCACACGGTGCTGGTTTCAGTTCAGAGATCCTATATGCTCCGGGCGACAGTTCACAGTATCCACATGGTGCCGTTTCAGTTCACAGATCCCATATGGTCCGGGCGACAGTTCACAGTTCCCACATGGTGCTGGTTTCAGTTCACAGATCCCATATGGTCCGGGCGTCAGTTCACAGTTCCCACATGGTGCTGGTTTCACTTCACAGATCCTATATGGTCCGGGCGACAGTTCACAGTTCCCACTTGGTTCTGGCGGCAGTTCACAGTTCCCACACGGTGCTGGCGGCAGTTCACAGTACCAACATGTTGCTGGTTTCAGTTCACAGATCCTATATGGTCCGGGCGACATTTCACAGTTCCCACATGGTCCTAGTTTCGGTTCACAGATCCCATATGGTACGGGCGACAGTTCACAGTTCCCACATGGTGCTGGTTTCAGTTCGCAGATCCCATATAGTCCGGGCGACAGTTCACAGTTCCCACATGGTGCTGGTTTCAGTTCACAGATCCCATATGGTCCGGGCGACATTTCACAGTTCCCACATTGTGTTAGTTTCGGTTCACAGATCCCATATGGTCCGGGCGACAGTTCACAGTTCCCACATGGGGCTGGTTTCAGTTCGCAGATCCCATATGGTCCGGGCGACAGTTCACAGTTCCCACCTGGTGCTGGCGGCAGTTCACAGTTCCCACACGGTTCTGGCGGCAGTTCACAGTTCCCACATGTTGCTGGTTTCAGTTCACAGATCCTATATGGTCCGGGCGACATTTCACAGTTCCCACATGGTGCTAGTTTCGGTTCACAGATCCCATATGGTCCGGGCGACAGTTCACAGTTCCCACATGGTGCTGGTTTCAGTTCGCAGATCCCATATAGTCCGGGCGACAGTTCACAGTTCCCACATGGTGCTGGTTTCAGTTCGCAGATCCCATATGGTCCGGGCGACAGTTCACAGTTCCCACATGGTGCTGGTTTCAGTTCACAGATCCTATATGGTCCGAGCGACAGTTCACAGTTCCCACATAGTGCTGGCTTTAGGTCACAGATACCATATTGTCCGGGCGACAGTTCAGAGTTCCCACATGGTGCTGGTTTCAGTTCACATATCCCATATAGTCTGGGCGACAGGTCACAGTTCCCACATGGTGCTGGTTTCAGTTCACAGATCCCATATGGTCCGGTCGACAGTTCACAGATCCCACATGGTGCTGGTTTCAGTTCACATATCCCACATGGTACGGGAGACAGTTCACAGTTCCCACATGGTGCTGGTTTCAGTTCACAGATACCATATGGTCCGGGCGACAGTTCACAGTTCCCACATAGTGCTGGTTTCGGGTCACAGATCCCGTATGGTCCGGGCGACAGTTCACAGTTCCCACATGGTGCTGGTTTCAGTTCACAGACACCATATATTCCGGGCGACAGGTCAAAGTTCCCACATGGTGCTGGCGGCAGTTCACAGTTCCCACATGGTGTTGGATTCAGTTCATAGATCCCATATGGTCTGGGCGACAGTTCACAGTTCCCACATGGTGCTGGTTTCAGTTCACAGATCCCATATGGTCCGGGCGACATTTCACAGTTCCCACATTGTGTTAGTTTCGGTTCACAGATCCCATATGGTCCGGGCGACAGTTCACAGTTCCCACATGGGGCTGGTTTCAGTTCGCAGATCCCATATGGTCCGGGCGACAGTTCACAGTTCCCACCTGGTGCTGGCGGCAGTTCACAGTTCCCACACGGTTCTGGCGGCAGTTCACAGTTCCCACATGGTGTTGGTTTCAGTTCATAGATCCCATATGGTCTGGGCGACAGTTCACAGGTCCCACATGGTGCTGGTTTCATTTCACAGATTCCATATGGTCCGGGCTACAGTTCACAGTTCCCACATGGTGCTGGTTTCAGTTCACAGATCCCATATGGTCCGGTCGACAGTTCACAGATCCCACATGGTGCTGGCGGCAGTTCACAGTTCCCACATGGTGCTGGTTTCAGTTCACAGATACCATATGGTCCGGGCGACAGTTCACAGTTCCCACATAGTGCTGGTTTCGGGTCACAGATCCCGTATGGTCCGGGCGACAGTTCACAGTTCCCACATGGTGCTGGTTTCAGTTCACAGACACCATATATTCCGGGCGACAGTTCACAGTTCCCACATGGTGCTGGTTTCAGTTTACATAGCCCATATGGTCCTGGCGACAGTTCACATTTCCCATATGGTGCTGATTTCAGTTCAGAGATCCTATATGCTCCGGGCGACAGTTCACAGTATCCACATGGTGCCTTTTCAGTTCGTAGATCCCATATGGTCCGGGCGACAGTTCACAGTTCCCACCTGGTGCTGGCGGCAGTTCACAGTTCCCACACGGTTCTGGCGGCAGTTCACAGTTCCCACATGTTGCTGGTTTCAGTTCACAGATCCTATATGGTCCGGGCGACATTTCACAGTTCCCACATGGTGCTAGTTTCGGTTCACAGATCCCATATGGTCCGGGCGACAGTTCACAGTTCCCACATGGTGCTGGTTTCAGTTCGCAGATCCCATATAGTCCGGGCGACAGTTCACAGTTCCCACATGGTGCTGGTTTCAGTTCGCAGATCCCATATGGTCCGGGCGACAGTTCACAGTTCCCACATGGTGCTGGTTTCAGTTCACAGATCCTATATGGTCCGAGCGACAGTTCACAGTTCCCACATAGTGCTGGCTTTAGGTCACAGATACCATATTGTCCGGGCGACAGTTCAGAGTTCCCACATGGTGCTGGTTTCAGTTCACATATCCCATATAGTCTGGGCGACAGGTCACAGTTCCCACATGGTGCTGGTTTCAGTTCACAGATCCCATATGGTCCGGTCGACAGTTCACAGATCCCACATGGTGCTGGCGGCAGTTCACAGTTCCCACATGGTGCTGGTTTCAGTTCACATATCCCACATGGTCCGGGCGACATTTCACAGTTCCCACATGGTGCTAGTTTCGGTTCACAGATCCCATATGGTCCGGGCGACAGTTCACAGTTCCCACATGGTGCTCGCGGCAGTTCACAGTTCCCACATGGTGCTGGTTTCAGTTTACATAGCCCATATGGTCCTGGCGACAGTTCACAGTTCCCACATGGTGCTGGTTTCAGTTCACAGATCCCATATGGTCCGGGAGACAGTTCACAGTTCCCACATGGTGCTGGTTTCAGTTCACAGATCATATATGGTCCGGGCGACAGTTCACAGTTCCCACATTGTGCTGGCTTTAGGTCACAGATACCATATGGTCCGGGCGACAGTTCACAGTTCCCACATGGTGCTGGTTTCAGTTCACATATCCCATATAGTCTGGGCGACAGGTCACAGTTCCCACATGGTGCTGGTTTCAGTTCACAGATCCCATTTGGTCCGGGCGACAGTTCACAGTTCCCACATGGTGCTGGTTTCAGTTTACATAGCCCATATGGTCCTGGCGACAGTTCACATTTCCCATATG
>CAUDMG010001909.1:0-27500 GCA_958450375.1 Homarus gammarus
GAGGCAATCGCCTTACGGGCGATTAACGGCGGCAGGGGGGCGATAAGAATGAGTGGCGGCAATCGCCTTACGGGCGATTAATGGCGGCAGGGGGGTGATAAGAATGAGTGGCGGCAATCGCCTTACGGGCGATTAACGGCGGCAGGGGGGCCGTAAGAACGAGTGGCGGCAATCGCCTTACGGGCGATTAACGGCGGCAGGGGGGCGATAAGAATGAGTGGCGGCAATCGCCTTAAGGGCGATTAACCGCAGCAGGGGGGGTGATAAGAATGAGTGGCGGCAATCGCCTTACGGGCGATTAACGGCGGCAGGGGGACCGTAAGAACGAGTGGCGGCAATCGCCTTATGGGCGATTAACGGCGGCAGGGGGGCGATAAGAATGAGTGGCGGCAATCGCCTTACGGGCGATTAACGGCGGCAGGAGGGTGATAAGAATGAGTCGCGGCAATCGCTTTACGGGCGATTAACGGCGGCAGGAGGGCGATAAGAATGAGTGGCGGCAATCGCCTTACGGGCGATTAACCGCGGCAGGAAGGCCGTATGAACGAGCGGAGGTAATCGCCTTACGGGCGATTAACGGCAGCAGGGGGGCCGTAAGAACGAGTGGCGGAAATCGCCTTACGGGCGATTAACGGCGGCAGGGGGGCAATAAGAATGAGTGGCGGCAATCGCCTTATGGGCGATTAACGGCGGCAGGGGGCGATAAGAATGAGTGGCGGCAATCGCCTTACGGGCGATTAACGGCGGCAGGGGGGCGATAAGAATGAGTGGCGGCAATCGCCTTACTGGCGATTAAAAAATGGTGGTGGTGGTGAGATGGTGGTGGTGATATGGTGGTGGTGGTGGTGGTGATATGGTGGTGGTGGTGATATGGTGGTGATATGGTGGTGGTGGTGATATGGTGGTGGTGGCGAGATGGTGGTGGTGATATGGTGGTGGTGGTGAGATAGTGGTAATGAGATGGTGGTGGTGAGATGGTGGTGGTGGTGATATGGTGGTGGTGGTGATATGGTGGTGGTGAGATGGTGGTGGTGAGATGGTGGTGGTGCGATGGTGGTGGTGGTGATATGGTGGTGGTGGTGAGATGGTGGTGGTGGTGAGATGGTGGTGGTGGTGAGATGGTGGTGGTGGTGATATGGTGGTGGTATGGTGGTGGTGGTGATATGGTGGTGGTGGTGGTGATATGGTGGTGGTGGTGAGATGGTGGTGGTGAGATGGTGGTGGTGAGGTGGTGGTGGTGAGATGGTGGTGGTGGTGAGCTGGTGGTGAGATGGTGGTGGTGAGATGGTGGTGGTGGTGATATGGTGGTGGATGGTGATATGGTGGTGGTGGTGATATGGTGGTGGTGAAATGGTGGTGGTGATATGGTGGTGGTGGTGGTGATATGGTGGTGGTGGTGATATGGTGGTGGTGGTGATATGGTGGTAGTGGTGATATGGTGGTGGTGGTGATATGGTGGTGGTGGTGGTAATATGGTGGTGGTGGTGATATGGTGGTGGTGGTGAGATGGTGGTGGTGGTGAGATGGTGGTGGTGGTGGTGATATGGTGGTGGTGGTGATATGGTTGTGGTGAGATGGTGGTGGTGATATGGTGGTGGTGGTGATATGGTGGTGGTGAAATGGTGGTGGTGGTGATATGGTGGTGGTGGTGATATGGTGGTGGTGAGATGGTGGTGGTGAGATGGTGGTGGTGATATGGTGGTGGTGGTGATATGGTGGTGGTGAAATGGTGGTGGTGATATGGTGGTGGTGATATGGTGGTGGTGGTGATATGGTGGTGGTGAGCTGGAATCTGAAATAATGAAGTCAAATAATGGTACTACATGAATAAATTGGACTGCCAATCACTTCTCGACTAGTATTTGGTGTCACAAAGTCACAAAAAATTGGTAAACTTAATTTAATCTGTGTTAGGTTAAGTTAGGTTAGGTACATCCACTCGATCTATTAACTCAGATTAAATTAAGTTTACCAATTTTTTGTGACTTTGTGACACCAAATACTAGTCGAGAAGTGATTAGCAGTCCGATTTATTCATGTAGGACCATTATTTGACTTCACTGTGGCTACATTTGGGTAATTAGTCGGACCCGTGATGTAATACACAGTAAGAAATAATTTTGACAAGATAAAGTCTGTTAACTAAAACTATTGGGGATATAACTGAGAAAAATGTACAAGACAATTCCTTACCATAAATTCTAAGGTTTTAGGTCATATGATGAGTCCTAATACACCTCATCCTGACCGACCTACAGTATACACTATTAGGACTGGGACCCACTAGGACTAGTTAATTTGGGACCTACTAGGACTGGTTTGTTTGTGGCCTATGTGGCCTGATCCATTTCACTACCTCGTCATCAATTCCATTTAAGGTTGTAATATTTTAACTGAAAAATGTAATTTTAGTGTAGAACCCTTGCATAATAGAGTATTAATACGGCACTATACTGTAGAATTTAATTTATGTAAAGGCTTGGCCTTTAGCATATAAATCCCTTGCCAGCCTAATCAGGATCTTATAAAAAGGAAAGTCAAGAACCACGGGTTACCAAGGGGAAACGAACAACCGGTTGAGATTGACATCACTTTACTAAGAAAATAATCACAATAATATAACTCTGACACCACTCACACAAATATTAAATAAACAACACTGGGGTCAAACACTTACTTGAAACCTCAGACGAGTACACAACCAAAGTTACAATCGAATCGCTGGGTGACGTGCAGCTAGGGTAACGGCAGCTAGTAGTGTGTTAGGCTTCCAAGCACCATTTATTATTTTATTGTTGAACATTGAAAGCAGAAGTAAATTGTTCTACTTTTAATTATTAGAATTATATGGTGATGATAACAGTACACCTGAACAGGCGAAGAGAGAAGCCAGGTTATTGCTCTAATGAGAGGAAAGGTTCCAGAGAAAGTGTTCATCACAGGAGCAGGGTATAGGAAGGTGGCACTATATGTGGAGGGACCAATAATGTGTCTCAAGTGTTGCAGATAGGGACATAAGGCCTGGAGCTGTCAACTGGACCCACGTTGTAGATTCTGTGGGAAGAGGCACGAATCTAGCAACTGTAAGGACAGGATCAAAGCAGGAGAGAAAGTGAAGCCTTGTTGTTGTAATTGTAGTAAAACTCACAATGCTAGTTCAATTGCATGCGAGATGAGGCCACGTATGAGAAGTGACCAACAAAGGAATTATTCAGAGAACACTGAAGAAGTACGCAGTGGTTTGACAGTGACAAGACAGCAGGAGAACACACAGACAGTGATCCCTGAGAATGCCTGGCATGAAGATTCAAGAAGGATAAGGACTGCGCTTGAGGCCGGAAGAGTTGTTGATGCCAGGAACAAACAGAGTAATAAACAAGTAGCAAGTGAGAGTAGTGGTGCAGCCCTCCAGGTTAGTGATAAAACTGTGCAAGAAATTCTGGGAGAAGAGGTGCGTAAGATGTTTCAGCTTTTGCAAAAGTTAGGTCAGAAAATAGAAGTGATAGAGAAAAGACTTGATACAGTGATAAATAAAGAAAGGGAAACAAAACTGTGAATAATGTAGAATTAGAAGGGAAAGAGGAAAGTGAAGAGCTCAAGCTTTTGAAAAATTCAGTGCTTAAAATAAGTATTAAAGTGAAGGAGAGGAAAATAAGGATTGTGTAGTGCAGGGAGCAACAACTGAAAGTTTTAAAAATGTGTTGGTAAAGTGTAAAGATGCTGATAAAGAAAAACCTTTTGAGGAAATGGGAATCTGTGCAGGAGGATTGGGCCTTCTTAAAGAATCTGATTGGAAATGATATAAAATGTGTAAATATTAATCATGGATCTAGCTAGCCTTAAAGATAATGTCCTGGAATGTTAATGGTCTACGAAATAGAGTGACAGATGTACAGTACATTACTTTACCCTTAAAAAATAATATTGACTAATTACCCTTCAAGAGACTTAAACTGTCTGGATATAAGGGATTTCATCTCTATTCAGGTGAAGGTATAAGAGGGGTCTCAACATACATTAAGAATTCCATACCAGCAGAACTAGTTGGAAGCCCGAGTAGAGTACAAGGAATAGAAAGTGTCTGTATGAAGTTATATTTGAAGGAAGGAGAATTGAACATAGGAAATTTTTTATATTTCTGGAGGCTGTTTTGACCTCAACTTCTTACCAGATTGCATGTTTTTGGACTCAACTTTGGCTGTAGGAGATTTTAATGCTCGACATCCAAGTTTCGAAACAATGGGGAGAATTAACAGTAATGGTATAAAATTTTGGCAATTTTTACATGATCACCCAGATGCTTACTTGTTAGGAAATGAGGAAGTGACTCATATTAAAGGAGTTAGGTTAGACTAAGCTTGCATGATAAGCAGTCAGGGAGTCCAGGGAGAATGTGAGATAATAAGGGAGCTAGTCAGTGACCATTTTGTTGTGTATGTTCAATTACCATTAGGGAAGAGACAGGTGAGACATAGGAGGAAGAGATTGAAACTAAACAAGGATGACACAGAAGTGTTTACCCAAAATATAGAGAAATGGTACATAAATTATACACCAGTCTGTATGGATAGCTTTTATAATGACTTAGTTGGGGAGATAGAAAGATATTTAACTAAGTCAACACAGAAAAAGATAAATGATAAGACACATGGGGCTAGGAAACACTGCTATACCAATGACAAAATGTTGAAGGGATGGACACAAATGTTAAGGGCAGCACATAAAGATTGGGTAAAGAATGGTAGAAGAGAAGAAGGTAGGGAAATCTTCATGGACATAGCCAAAATATGTGGGCAGGCTAGGAAGGAGGCAAGGGAGAAATATTGGCAAGATTTTGCACAGCACATTGGGGAGAGTAAAAATCTCAAAGAAATATGGCAGGATATTAACAAAATTAGAGGAAAAATTAGTAATTTTATTAGTCATCCTCATCCAGAGGAAGAAGCTAATAAACTGGTTGACAAATGGCCTAAAGCAGCTAGTGTTGCCTCCCTGCCTAACAGGACAATAGAAGCATTAGATGACTGGCAAAATGAAAGAAGAAGATTTATTTCATCAGCTCTAAATATTTGTGAAATAACATGTGTAGATATTACTCAAGATGAGTTATTAAATGCTGTTAAAAAGGAAAATCTACAGCACCAGGTGAAGATGGTGTGACTTATGAAATTTTGAACTGCTTAGTTGGTATGGAAAATAGTCCATTACAGTACAGTACTGTACTATTATGTAAAAAAAAAAAGTCCTACTTAGGAAAATTAATAATAAAAATTTACTTTGATAAAAGAATGAGCTCTCTCTCTCTCTCTCTCTCTCTAAAAAAAAAGTCCTACTTAGGAAAATTAAAAATAAAAATTTACTGATAAAAGAATGAGCTCTCAGAAAAAAAAGAACATGACCTGTAAAAGAAATTTCCATTTATGGTTTCATTTCACCGCAAACAATAAAATGACACAAAACTACCCATCACATAAAAAATAATAATAATCTACCACCCAATACTGGGATAAAATTTTTATGATTACACCAAATCCCTCAATCTTGCAAACTGCAGTGAATTTCTGTAGTTCATAAACACTTAAAACTTGAGAGTGCAGCGGCACACTTGGCATTTTCTTGTTAGCTGAGGGAAGCCCCAGCCCTCTAAAGGGTTTATACCATTAGCAGAAATCCGACCAAATGGGCTATGCTCTTCATATCTTTTATATCTAATTTTGTTGTACTGTATTAGCTTAACAAATCCACAGAAATGTGCCTATATACAGTACTGTACTGCCTTTTGTGGCACCACTGGAAATTGAACATGGTATTTCTTCAATTTACACATTTTTCTGTGTCAACATTATACATAATAGTGTAATATGGTCTAATATAGAGCTGATACATAGTAACTGTGGAAGATTTTTATCTTTCCACCAATAAACACAAAATGTGTATTTCTCAACTAAATATTGGTTGAAACTGGATGAAAACAAGATAGTTTAGAACACATAAAAAAGACAAATCCAATCAAGAAATTCATGGACAAAACTTTGTTTTTATCATACATGGAGAAAGCAAAAAATTGAAGCATATTTACAAGTTGAGACCTGAGTTGACTCCAAGGACTGGACAAGGTAAAGACTGTTATTTCTTATGATCACTTTTTTTTAAACCCTGAACCATGCTTATTTTATCCATGAATGAAGTTTGCAGGATATTTGGAATCATGTGCTCCACCACATTCACATCCTTGGTCTATCCTTCACATGTATGAGATACTGTAATTGTAATGTAATAGGGATGCAGGTTTTTTGTTTGTTTTTTATCTTGGTAGAGGCAATGGTCTCCCCAAGAACTCTAGACAATTTTGACTACTGTATAGGCACGATGCAATCAAAACTGGTGGTTTGGCAACCATTTCCTTTCATGAAATTTCAATAATCAGCTTCAGCATGGTGTACTGTACTACGGTATGTCTTCTGAACTAAAAAGGATGCTCAGACACCCAATACATGTTCAATTTTAGCTGTGGACACAGTGTTTAGTTCTTTCCTAGAATACCACAGAATTACAAAATAAAGAAACAAGACAATTTGCACACCAAAAAAATCAACTGTACTGTATACTGTAATCCATAAATCCACTTCCACAAAAAAAATATAAAATTTAAACCAAGCAAGTGAAATAAAACATTCATATACAGTACAGTTGTCAAACATGAAAAAACAATATCATAATATTCTAGTCCATCAATCTTCACTTAAAATCAAGTTACTGTGACTGCCTTCCCATTTGCTCATTCCCGTTTAATGATGCTCAGCACTTGACTGAATCCTTCATGTTATCATTTACCAACGCAATAATTCCTCAACTCATTCTTTTACAATCCAGTTCCTATACATTCTACCCCAACTGCCTATACTGTACCTTTAACTATAATGTCATAATCCTTCACCATCTTTTGTACACAATATTTAATATTCTCAAACAAGCTCAATCAATACATTCTTTTCCAATATTTTATACCCATCTGCCCTCTTAATACAGGGTATGCTACAATAATCTACATTCTATCTACTAAATAAAACTTTTTGAGTTCCTAAAACTCCCCATCAATACTCTGGAAACATTACTCC
The DNA here is from genome assembly GCA_958450375.1 of Homarus gammarus. Lineage (NCBI taxonomy): Eukaryota > Metazoa > Arthropoda > Malacostraca > Decapoda > Nephropidae > Homarus > Homarus gammarus. The sequence goes on from CAUDMG010001909.1 coordinate 7,119, forward strand.
CAAATACCTTGTTCATGTACAATAAATACAGTACACAGTATACAGTATAAATGACTCCTACTCATAAGGTAATCAAACATCTGCTGTATACCCATGCACTGAACACGTCTATCTACTCAACACCTATACTTACTCGAACCCCCGATCATGTACAGATCACATATTTTGCTACAGTATTCCTATAGTATTCATGTACAGTACTGTACTTAAATAACTCTACTTGAGTGCAACTTCCACTCTACCTCTGATGCATATTAAAAAATTGCTCTTACATGCACTCTCATTCAGCATTCTCTTCCCACACAATACAACCATTTGCCATTCAAATTTTTTTTTTACTTTCCATCACCTTGATTTAGCCATGCCACGCTAATAACCAATCTCCCATACTGCCTCACTTGTATAAGCATTAAAGCATGACAACATTACATTAGTAATAATTTCCCATATTTGTCAAATAAATGAGTCATACCACAACTTATTCCTAAACTGGCACAAGTGTCAGGATAAAAGACCACATCATTTTACTTTTCCATCTATACCATGTGCAGCCCACGATTCCAAATACCTGTACCATTTCATATGCAAAGTTAGTATTTTCCAAACCCTTAGACAGTGCACCTTTTTTTTTTATAACTTAGAAATACTGTACAACCTGTATAGGGACAAACTGCTTCTTTACATACCCTCTTCCCTCCCTTCAGCCTCCAAGGCATTTGAAAAAATAAAGCTATAACACTTGCATATTATGACTATACCAAAATATATATACAGTATACTATCTCTTGCTCCTGTGAAAAAACTTACTCCAATGAGAGGAACAGTCAGTTTTATGTAGTTCTAATGGTTAGTAAGAGCTGATACAGCCAAGCTTAGAGAAAGTATACTCCACTGAGGCCATTTCTTAAGTCATATCAACAAAATTTATTCTCTGTAAAACACTTCTACTAACACCCTGTGGTATCCTGAAATCAAATCAAAGCATCACGAATTATGTGGACACCATTACCCCATGTAAATACTATATAATGTGTATGGAAACTGAAGAAGTTGGGACTTTTTTTTCATGCTTGCAAGCCATTTCTTGGTATGGTGCAGGAAATTTCTACTTACTTGTTCAGTCTGTGTGTGTCATTTTCTACACATGCTTTGCACCATCCTCCCCTAACATTCCCCCCCCCCCCCCTTCTTGTTTATGTATCCCTTGATCCATCCCATACAAAAGGTGTAAGAGGTGTTAAAATAACAATTAGATAGATGATTGGAAAATTAAATGGCAACTGCCTAAATATTAGACTTGTTAAAACATACCTAAATTGCACTAATTTCATAATGGGAATCTAGGGGGGAAAATATAACTTAATTATCCCTTGCCATGCCATTCTGATGAGAATAATAACAACACACTAACAGTACTGTACTGACAAAGCATTTCTCTTCAAAGGCTTTATTGTATACCCATACACCACTGAACAATTTTTAAGTTTCATCCCCTATCTCAATTCACTTAAATGAAAACAAACAAAAACACCCTCAGTTTAAAGCCTGTAGTGAACACAAACGTCTTTGCAACCATATTGTAAAAATAACTCCAATTACATTCTGAATATCAATTATAAAGTTTTTCTACATATACAGTACAGGGTATATTTGGAAAGGAGCTCTACTAACATACCAGTACAGGGCTCACACTGCAAGCTTTATGTATGTAAAGATAATCATAAAAAAAAAGTGAAAAATGTCACTTAACCCCTAAACTGTGATCAACGTATATAGACATTTACATGGGTGTTTGCGGCCAATGTATATAAACATGGCAAATTTACGATGGCGTAATCAAATGTTTGCACAGTAAAGAGCACTCTGCTTCCATTTACTGGCCACAAAATGCAACTAAACAGACATTACTCTCTACAGTACACTGTAAGGTAGAGTAGGAATGTTTTTTTTTTTTTTTTTTGTAAATGGTTAGAAATATGCAGTGTGCAGGTAGTTCTGCTATAACGCGATAATTGTGTTCTTGTAAAATATCGTGTTATAGAAAATCGCGTAATAGAAATAACAGGGCTTATGGAGAAAATAGGGTTAGGTGCAGATTACTCGAAATCGAAAAAATTTAGTAGTCAGCCTAACACAAAGGATAGCACAGTCTAAATAAATGTTACATTCATATCTAATAATGAAATCATACAGTAAATTTAACACTTTACCTTGAAAAAATATGAATGTAACTTGATGGGGGAGAAGGGTGATTTTGAGGTTGATAACATCGAGCTTCTCTTCAAGTGTTATATCCTTTCTTTTACGATAATCACCGGGAATTCTATCATCAGAACGCTTTTTGGAGATATTCTTCTTTACCATATTCACAGTTAATACCACAAAATTGGAGAAATAGTAAGCAAAAATCGCGTTATAGCAAACAAGCCTTCGTGTTATACAAATATTGTTCCGAATTCATAAATCGCGTTAGAGCAAATTCGCGTTATCAAAACACGCGTTATAGCAGAACTCACTGTACCAGTAATTTTATGTCAGTAAAAAGGTTTGTATACTGTATAAGTAAGTAAGTAAATAACTAAGTTACTTTGTGGTAGGCATTTGATAAATCACCTCACCAAGCCAGCTATCGCTACAAATGCCTCTGGTAAGTATAATTTTTGTCACATTCTACAGTACTCTTCTGTGTCACTCTACTACTGTATCTCACACTATTGAAAAAACGATGTTTTTATTTTTGTTTTTGTTTGGGGTGATTGATGAGATATCTGCAGCCACACAGTAGGGGTTAAACAATTTATTCATGTGATTCATTGGTAGCATTCACATATGAGTATACGTAGAACACAAAAACCAGCAAAATATTATAGAATTAATGTCATAAGGGTTGATTCCATTTTAGCTAGTTTATTGGTGTGTGTGTGTGTGTGTGGAGGGAGGGAGATGGGTCAAATGTGTATCTAAAAATATAGACCAATAACAAAATTTGCAAGTAGCAGCATGAGCCCTATATTATTTATACCGTATGTGCCCTTAAATATTTAACAGGAATGATATTGCATCACACCGTTGAACCAGACAACAGGAGACTGGCTTACAATATGTAATATTTAGTTTAATTGTCCAAAATACAACAATTAACTTCCCTACAAGGGAAGGGGATTTACAACAACAAAGGCAAGACTTTTGCTCTTTCAAGAACATTATTGTTAATAGTCTATCTTGCTACACAGTTCAGCTTAATCACTAAGTATAGATGAATTTCCATTACACCATCTAGGTTCATTTTAAAAACACAACTAAAGACTTGTTATTACACTAAAGAATCAAATCAGTAACACTTCCTTAATGAGCTACTGATAACAACAATCTAGTCACAGTACATATATCTCAATGACTACGTCTGCATAACTGTTGATAACAATATTATGTTCATACTAAACAATAACAAGTTGTAAGACTTACAATTTCTACATTAATATTAATAACTATCCAAGATATCTTATTATAATTCAAATAAACAGCACTGATTCATTACAGGGCTATTTTCACATATATTAGCTAACTAAAGTCACAACTTGCAAGTAAACTCAATTATACTGCATTCTGCACCTATGAAAAAATCCAACAATCTCTCTCGGAACAATAATAATGAATAACATTGACTATTTTGCTTCAATATGTTGCAGACATCTTGAGTGAATATTCCATGAAATAAATTATAAAGGCAGAAATATTAAAGAGCAAAAGGCTTATGTTACTGTGTCAATATCAATTGATACCATCAACACTAAGATTACCCACAACTCTACATGTGAAAGTGCAATCACTAAGGACCAGTTAACAAGTCTCTGCTGTATCCATTAAAGTGTGTGTGTTTTGTCATACAGTACACCTTCAAAATAAATTAACTTGAAAATAAGGTTTTATATACTGTATTATATACAGTATACAAATTCTGTTCAAAACACATATCTGATGAAATGGGTGTAATCCAAGTCTATTATTCAAGTACAGTATATTGATGAAAAACAAAGGGAAATAGCACTAAGAGGATATGACATATTCTAATCTAAGTGTCCTTTCCTGGTTCTAATGTAAGGATGATGCTGGCAATTTCTATACTATCTGTCTCTTCAAAAATGATGTCACACACATACAGTACCTGATAATTTTATTGTCCACATTTCAAAAAGTAATTATTCATATACAGTACAGTATTTTCTACATATGTCTATTGGTTTCAAATGGCAGGTTAATTTTCTTAATTTATGTACCACACAAAAACCTGACTCCATATACTAATGCATTTCTTACACAGTGTTTTACTGTTCAAAATACAATGTACAGTAAACATTACTATTCAACCACAATACTTTAAGCATTTTATTAAGGTTATATATGAAGCTGTTAATATCAGAAATGCTAACCAAATTCTTCATATTTTCAGGCTTATTAAAAAGATCATATACTGTACATTTCATTACAGTGAATATCAGTACTCTATTTTTTTAAGTCATACAGCAACAAAATGTGTTTGATCTTCATGCTAAGATAGATGCTCAAGACATTAGCCAAATACATGCCTACATGTAAGGAGGAAAATAATGTGATACAGAGGGGGTATATTTATAATCCCCAAATAACTACTGTACAATACAGTACAAATTAAGAAGATAATGCTTCTGTGTTTAAGTACACTGTATTATGCAAACTGTAACTTGCTATTCAAACAGCAAATATTAACTAATAATCAACTTAGGGTAGGTGAGTTTTGCATACTTGGTTCTGATGCAGTTTCATACATCAGTAAATCAAGAAATGAACCCATTCACTTCATTTGCTCAAAAATTACATACTTCCAGCATTCAAGCTGATTAATTGAAATAAATTTCTATGTTAACACCTATTTCATTAAATATAATCTGACTGACAGGCAGCTCTTTAGTTTCAATAAATCTATGAACAATGCCTCAGGTCTGAGCCTAGTTCATAACCAAGTTCACATCTAAGCAAAAATATATCATTAAGATCTTTTTAAGTTACCTAACATGAACACAAGATGGACCAGATCCCCCTCCCCCCCCCCCAAAAAAAAATATAAACTTCATAAAGTTCTCTTAAACCCACCAAACAATAACATATTTTACCTTGATAAAATATAACTTTTGAACCCAATAATGATTTAAATTCATTTGTAACTCAATTTAAAAGTACACATATATGTGAAAGTATTTAAACAATGAAATTTATACAAAACTTATTTTTGAATCTGCCAAATCTGAGTAACTTTAAATTCAATTAAATGTTTCCACACACACACTGTTCATTGCATTAAAAATTTATTCAATGCATACTGAATTTTTTTAAATGTTTTGTCTAAATAGATCAATATAACAAACTTATGTCCTATGTACATGGCAAGTATCTGCAACCACTGACACATTCATTTCAAGTACCTAAGAATACTATCTACAGCTGAAAAATCATTCTTCATGTACTGTTTTCCTATGGTACAATAATTGCAACATAACTTGTCCACGCATACCAGGAGCTTAGAAGGTCACCCAGCCACTTCCGGATCCTCCACTTGGTGGATTACTGCACAGGAAAGTTTAAGAAAAATATTAATTCCTATTACAATAATTCAACAAGCCCCTATATGTAACTGGTGACAGTTCAACATCAATTTTATAGCAGATAAACTTCAGCATTATGCTACTGTACTTATTGTCAGCCACCTACCCTAAGAAGTGGTGTTTATATGTGTACATCAATGTGCAAGATATGTAAACGAACCTAGATGGTGGTGGTGGTTTAACAGCTGCACTAGCAAAATCCCCCCATGATTCACCAGTACCACCTGCAGCTCCTGGTTGAGCTACAGGATTGCCTGATACACCAGATAAATCTTCCAGTATATCTCCACTTGATGAAGATGGGGATGTTGTTGCACCTGGAGGTGGTGCTAGTTTTACTCCACCTGGGGGTGGTGGTAGGAGTCCTAGACCACCAGGTCCTGCTTTGGGCTTCGGTCGGCTAGTGCCTTCTTGGCCCTCCTTCTTCTGGTGGTTGAAGTATTTTATGAATAACATTATTGTAAGATGGTTGATTAGGTTTCTATTTTCCTGTGTCCAAATACAAGAAACTAAATCTCATGATACTTATCTTTCCATTTCTTGAAACCTCTGCAGTATTCTTTCTTAATTATTATGATACCTACTGTCCCTCTCAGCTTTTTATCTCAAATAATGCAATCATATACTCTATCTTCAATAGAAGTCTATTAATGATCCCCATAAATGCATTCTTGAATTTCTTTTAAAATTACTAGCACGTTATGTAAACCTTTATTATATTTTTCCACACTTGTGAGCCTTTCCTACAAGTAAACTAGATGACCAGACAAGTGCTGATCCTGATTCTTCTTATTCGGCAGCTAGTGAGTTCCCACACCTACTTGGTAGGATGCCAATCTACCAAGGGGTTGCTCCACCATCAGCAAGTGCATCCAAATGTGCACTAATTTTTTATTTATACTATTGAGTGTAGAGTGGTTGGTGTTCAAGGAGGGAACCCAATCCTTCTCTTTGACCAAGTAATTGAACACAGCACCATTTGCTTGCAAGCCAAAGGTTCTACCAATGAGATAAGAGTCATATTAGTCTTATAGGTAGTAGGCAGCTACCAAACAGGGAGGTACTACCGCCTGGGAAGATATTGGAAGCATAATGTGTTGTCTAAAGGTAGACCCTGCTGCCATATAGCATCACAAAAATTGTGACCAAGTCCCAGGTTGCTGATCTGACTTTCTGCCTCATTTACACACAATTGCAGGGTCTCAATTGTTTCTCTTACATTGACAACACAACATACATATATCATTTCTCACTACTGATATATATATATATATATATATATATATATATATATATACTTCATTTTTAGTCCATATAACACGCGGACATTGGGCTAGCTGGTAAGCGTTCCCTAGTCCCACCCAGTAGGTCGAGGGTTCGATTCCTTGCTGGTGAGGTCGTTGATTTTATATATATATATATATACAGTCAACCCTCACTTTACGCGGTCCCACATTCCGCGTTTCCACGTTTACGCGGTGCCCTGCCGGAACCCAGGATGCTCACATTCCGCGGTGCGTGTACCCCTTTACGCGGAGAGTGGCTGGCGAGCCGCGCCATTTTTGGATCCAAACCTCCCGCCATCCGCCATGTTGTGTAAGCGGCGCGAACATGGTGCACACAAGGTCACCCAGTCATCAAAACATTACCAGTTCTTCACCCGCCACCCACCACAGCCGGCCCAAGTCAGTGATAGTGATAATTATGGTGAGGATATGGACTTATATGGACTTTGGGGAGTTTGACAAAGAGGCCCTGCAAGCCTCTGTGGTGGATAGTGATACAAGTGATACAGGTGAGGGCCAATAATCTGCCCTCTGCCTCGGAACCAACCGCCCATCCCCGTGTGCCCAGCCATTTTTTCTACTAATGTAAGTGTTAAAAAACCTAATATTATTGATATTTCTCTTAATTATTAATTGTGTGTGCATACCATCATAAAGTTAAGATAATATTTTTACTACAACATACCGTAGTTGTGTGTCGTCAAAAAGTGGAGTTTGGGGATCGGCCCGGATTCCATTTCAATTAATCCCATATGTTATGTTATTCACTTTACGCGTTTCTCACTTTACGCGGGACCCTCCGGGTTACATTAACCGAGCAAAGTGAGGGTTAACTGTATATATATATATATATATATATATATATATATATATCTATATATATATATATATATATATATATATATATGCTGATAACCACCAGGAAAGAAGAAAACACGAAGTTCCCAAGCGCTTTCGTGTAATTCACATCTTCAGGGGTGAGTACAGACTAGATAGAGTAATGCAGAACAAGATGAATATATACAGAGGAGGGTGAGACCAGGTCCACAATGGTCAGGTAATGACCCTACTAATCTTTAAATGGCACACAACGGTTGGTGGTTGGGTCAGATGGGACAGTGACCCGCCCTCTCACCTGATCACAAATCTTCTTAATTACAAAGTTGTCCAGCTTGTACATACCGTTACTCAAATTCATGTTGAATGCTTCGGTATGTTTAATAAGACTAGATTCTATGATGTTCCTACTATCAATTGAATTACATGGTAATATTGAGGAGGCATTATCCCAGTCAATGCAATGCTTGTTATCCCTCAAATGAACAAACAGAGCATTGGATTCCTGGCCTGTTTGTTCATTTGAGGGATAACAAGCATTGCATTGACTGGGATAATGCCTCCTCAATATTACCATGTAATTCAATTGATAGTAGGAACATCATAGAATCTAGTCTTATTAAACATACCGAAGCATTCAACATGAATTTGAGTAACGGTATGTACAAGCTGGACAACTTTGTAATTAAGAAGATTTGTGATCAGGTGAGAGGGCGGGTCACTGTCCCATCTGACCCAACCACCAACCGTTGTGTGCCATTTAAAGATTAGTAGGGTCATTACCTGACCATTGTGGACCTGGTCTCACCCTCCTCTGTATATATTCATCTTGTTCTGCATTACTCTATCTAGTCTGTACTCACCCCTGAAGATGTGAATTACACGAAAGCGCTTGGGAACTTCGTGTTTTCTTCTTTCCTGGTGGTTATCAGCATATACCTAGATCACGCGCACCTACAGTGATTTACTTGCATATATATATATATATATATATATATATATATATATATATATATATATATATATATATATATATATATATATATATATATATATATATATATATAAATTTATTTATTTATTTTTTATTTATGGCTCTTTATTATTATTATTATTATTATTATTATTTTATTAAATTTTTGCCCACCAGGCCATGATGTGGGTCATAAAATGACCTGTGCCCGGGTGGGCTAATGCCAGTAAAAACAAAAATTTTAAGTTTTAAATAACTTAGGCTTCACTTACTGTAATTTTCATGTTGATTTTAATAGTCTCACCATCCTTAAAACCCAGATCTAGGCTAGGTTTACCCTCTTCCTTCTCCTTCTCTGCTTCTTCTTCCTTCTTTACCCATTTGAAGTGATCTTGAAGTGCTACATTCAAATCAAAGCTGTCAGACCTATCACCAAACCCTATTCCAATGAATGCTGCTCTTCCTGAGGAAAGAACAATTAAAGGGAATTAAAAAATGCAGCAAAATTACAGATGAACAAATTTAGAGGCACTAGAAATTTTCAACTATTGAACATATAGAAGAAATGCCATGCAACTAACCCTCTCTCTTTAAATCAGGGATGTGTAAACAAAAACACATTTCACCTCTCCTCCAGGTCAACAAGAGTACCAATACAAAAGCTAAACAAAACCATTTATGCAGGTAGTTAATGTCTTGAACACTATTTTATAGACATTCAGGTACTGTTTATTTAATTGGCCTGTGTTAGGTGTTGTTGGACGCTGTTAACTCAAGTGTTGACAGCATAGAGTATTGAAGAGGTACTGTAGCTATTGGAGAAATTTACCAAATGGAAGGATGGAAACGAGTTAAAGGATAAGAGATTGAATGTGGCATGGGTGGATAACCTGTGGTAGAAAATGGCCAAGTGTTGCCTGTAAGAAAGGTTTTTGGCAATAATTTAATAATGGGCAGTGACTGTTGAAAGTCAGTACTGAACACATGAGTTGCAGTGGTGTAAATGGCAGACTGTAGGATGTTGCTGACTTTATGTGCCTCAAGATGGAAAAGCTCATTATTAGGGATATATCCTGGGAATACATCAATTACTTCTGCTACCCAAGTGACATGATCAGTGCTGGAGATGGTGCAGAAGCTACCTCAGTTGCAAGAGTCAGAAGTGGCTGGAAGTTTAGGGAGCTGTTGCTTTTATAGATAGCAAGAGGACTTTCTCTTCACTTGAAAGGAAAGTTGTATGAAGCTTGTATAAATGTATGTTGTTGCATATGGTTAGATGGATATGTAATGTAATGTTGAATGATGGGGAAACATGTGCAATCAAGACTGGGCATTGAGAATATTGACAGGGTAGGCTGATGCGGTTTAGGCATGTGGAGATACTAAGGAAAACAACTACGTCAAGAGATACTGGAGTTTAAATGTGGAGGGGAGGAGAGCTAGGGGCAGACCAAGAGTGATATGTGGAGAGGTTGTGAGAAATTATCTCAGTGATAAGCACCTGACTAGTGAAGGCACAAGAGATCATGCGGCCTGAAGAGCTGCCATCAGGTAATCACAGCTAACCCATACAAAAGTGAAAAATTGCCATCAAAAAAACGTTGATGGTGATGATGATGAGAAAGAGACCACCCCATCCAGTGTTCAAGCCTGAGAATGAATCTCCTCATGCCTGAAACTAGGAGTGGAGTTATTGAAAAGAACCTTAGACTTTACCCTGTATGGGATTGATCCTTAACAGTTAAGGATCAAACAAAATAATCCCATTCAACCCTTAAGATTGTTGTCTGTACCTGGGATGCCTGAGATGTGCATAGTTATGTCATATATATCTTCATCAATACAATTTTGACCTGTAGGTGGAAAAGTTGGGAATATAAAAACCATAAGGTACTAAAACACAGGTTAAGGCAAAAAGGTACAGTACCATAACTCTAAGATAAAGAATAACACAATACTTTTAAATAAAAAACATTACGGTACCTCCTTCATCCTGTATTCTCAGTACAAAATAACGAGAAGAATCTGTCACAGATTCTATGGCCACTCCAGGGTATTTGTCAATGGGACACTTAGCAAACAGCTCGCCTGATGATTTGTCTTCTAATTTTATCAGACATTCATTTTTCCTGTTAACAAGTCGCATTCGTCCAGTCCAGTCGGGGGTTCCAAGATTCCAGTCTGCTGCTCTGAAAGGCAATTTTCCTTAGGGTAGAAACACAAGAATATCTATAACAATCGAAGCACTGTTCTTTCAATCCATTTTTTTTCTAGCAGAGCCCTTAACAAGTCTGTTCTTGTAACACACTAACTGTCATTTGGGATATTCACTACTCTCAGACAAACCCCAATTAATCAGCCAATTACTGACCATTTACCCATCACACCCACCCTGTTAGGGGGACAACAGGTGCAACATTAACCCACTAGACTCACAGTACAGTAGTCACATCTCACAAATCAGCACAGTAAGGTTCTGTTATGGTGAAGAGAGGGTATCCAAGCTGCCTGGCTATAAGCATTGCTTGAAAGGGGATGTGATGTTCAATCTCACTGTTTCTTGATTACAACTCTCACCTGGTGAATCCTGTAATCAAAACACAGCTAGGCATGCAAAGGTGCTACAAAAATGCTCCAGGGTCAGTCAGACAGGAAGAATCAGGAATGTCACTTTACCTTACAGTCTCTTGTCCCCATCCTTGCACCTCTAGTCAATGAGAACAGTCAAGTGAAGTTGCTTCTGATGCATTTACCATTCATGAACTATGAAGGGCAGCAAGAAAGGGATAAATCCACCCAGAGCATACTGTGTTCCAATACTGTACCATAAATGAAGTTCTGTACCACTATTACAGTATATCCATACATGAACACTATACAACTGAGGATGAAGAGAGAATAATGTCTCCCAACACACAAAATACAGAGGCTTTGGACAATGCTCCGGAAAGAGAGAAAACCAATTCTTCATGGGCCAAAATGGACCTTGTGTATTTACTGTTAATGCTTTTTTTTATCTTTATTAGTAGGTTACCGAGATAAAAATTTACACAGTAATGCAAAATACACAATACAGTACTGATACATTGGATATACAGTACAGTACTGTATAAAAATATGGCGAGTTTCAAAAGCATCATTTGAGTCTCAGGTCACATAAGGTCTGATTATGGTCACATGACCAATACACATTTGACCTGATCTCACCTGAAATATACCCTTCTTGGCACTACCTGGGTGGAGATTCTGACCTGAATGACCTGTGACAATATGTTTTCATGTCGACACTGGTCAGTTATTTCGGTGTCGAAATGACAAACCACGTCACTTGTCATGTCAGGTAGGAAATTGTGCTGCCTTGGATCTGCCACTACAGTATTATGATATACAGTGTCTACAGTATTCAACACGATCTAAATACAATTATAAAAGGTGAAACACAACACCTTAACAAAAATCCTCCCCAGTGTCCACCAGCATCAGAAATGAACCTGAACACTTACTGAACTCTAGAGTGTCGAACCAGCCACAATTTAGATATTGGCTTTCATGTGTTAAAATGAGATTACTAATTTACTGTAAAAAGAAAACCAAATGATTTGTCAAATTTTCCTAATTTGATAATCATGCCAAAAACAAAGCAAAACTAAGTGATATCCCCATTAGCCGGAACATTTGGTGCAGAGCTCTTGCAGGAATTTTCCTAGAGATTTCCGGGTACAGAGACGAATTTTTCTCCTTACTGGAATTTTTTCCAAGTACTGTACTGGGGAAGTTTTCAATGTTTAAACCACGCATCACGCACGGACAGACACAGAGCTGTATTTATTTATACAAACACCATTGTACAATGAAAAACAAAAGTCATGTCGTGAAATTTGGTGAAAACATATGCCAAAGGGCTAAACTTTTGGTGCGCTCTGCCTTGTGGTAGGGCTCTCGTAATGTTTCACAAGTTATATTTAATCTTCAGGCAAAACCGCGACACGACTTTCGTCTTTGATTGTACATGTACAATATGTTGTAAATAAACAAAACACAGTATACTACTGAACCATATATGTACTATACTGTACTCACCAGCAGATACTGTTGTCTTGGGCTTGTGATGCAGGCAGACTAAATGGTGATATGATGATACAGGTTGGCTGATGGCCTGCTACTGTCCTGTACCATCTACTGTAGCAGGTGTTACTAACTGTCAACCTTCTCTCCCTCCATGAAAGAGGGGTTGTACACATACTGTACAGTATACTATACATACACCCCTACACACTATTCTACAATAGGCATACACTGTCCACTCTGCTATACACAGTACTATATAGTATGTACAGTACTTTCACACTTACTGAATGTACAGTAAAGCACAATATATGTAACGGTAATCACTTTATACATTTTAACACTGCCTTAACATTGTATTGTTGGCTGATTGTGTCCTGGTACAGTAATGTACAGTACGCTGTACTGCACAACACAAATTGTATGCATAAAACAGCAGCGAGCGAGGGAACAACTTTGTACAATGGCAGCAGATTATGAACTAAGTGTACGAGCCTACAACCTAAGTTCCCCAACCAGCTAGCCCACCCACACACTCGGCACATGGGGATGCATTGGAGCATGATGCAATCCCCCGGAACTCCCAGAAAAATTTTTCCTATGCCCAGAATGGAGAGAGTTTATCCAAAATTTCCTGGAAGGTTCAAAATTCATTCCGGCCATTGGAAAGTTCTGGAGAGGGGACCGGAGATTTCGGCTATCAGAGAGAGTACTGTACTGTATTGTATTGTATTGTATTACAAAAAAAGTTGGTGCCAATTTTTCTTGTATAATTTATCCAACATCCATTTGCTTTAACCCATACAGCGTCAACGGCGTAACAGTTATGCCAATATACTTTCGAGATAAATGAATAAGTATTGTAAAATCTATACAGTACTTATAATGCAAAAGTGAAACCAAATAACAAATAAATAATTATAAAATCATACAAAAAAAATTAAGTATTGGTGAAAATTATTATGAAAATGAGTGTAAATAATACGAAAAAGGATAAATATACTGATGTTCCGAAATCGAGATAGATGATAAATAAAGAAAAAAAACAGCTAAAGACAGTGAAAACTTATGGTAATTAGCATAATTCCACTCTCACTCGATGAAAAATGTCAACACCCGTAAGACTCTACGGGTTCTACGCGTAAACTTTCAACGCCGCGACAAGTTCACCCATGGGCGTAACTACACCTTCCATGGTCCAGTGAGTTGCTAAATCATAGTAAATGATGTTTTTCCATCATTATACGATAGTATAAGTCCACTTTAGCTAAAATCTAAAAGTAAAAAAATTGCCGACACCAGCAGAACATAATTATATTAACTTAGCTGACGCCGCAAGGGTTAATGCTTATAATACAGGTATGGTGAGGGAAGATGAATAAAATGTTACCTAAAGAAAAAATCATACGTTGAATAGACATGTAAAGTATACAGTCTTGTTGATGATCATTCATTCAAAGAACTGTTAATTAACACCTTTGGCTACTACACTCAATTCAGTGCCCAGTGGTACATACCCATTGAAGACACATTTTTATGATGCATTTCATTTAAATTATTAGAGCACCAAATATAAATAGTCTGTGACACAATAGGAAAACAGGATAGCTAGAGTATCGGTGCATGTGTTTATTAATTAACCTAAATCAATGAAGTATATTTAAAATGTTCCGTTCCTTTAGTAGAATCGGTAATACTAGAGGAGATGGCTAACACCAGGAGGAGTTGATCGATTTAATTCATTTTTCCAAAGATGTTTTTATTATTACAGTAAAGATTTTAAGAGGAGACAACTTTTTATTTTAATAAAAATAATTTTCTTCTCTATCTATGATCATAAATAACCTGTAGTGGGCAGGACATGAAGGATGTCTCTACGTGATTTGTTTACAACTGACTTGCTCGGTCTGATTGTACTCTCACATCCACAAAAACGTAAAATATTACACCATGACGCCCCAACAAAGTTACATTCATTACGGTAGTACCAGATATATCACATAATATACTTTCTGGTTAATATGGCGGGGGGTCTGGGAGGCGGAAGTTAGGTAGGTTTCTTTGATTGGTTAGGTCAGGTTCTATTAGGTTCTAATAAATGTTGCCTCTTTTAAAATACTTACTATAATGATAAAAACATCTGGAGAAAATGAAAAAATTTTTACGCCTTCTGGTGTTAGCCATCTCTTCTAGGATTACCATAGAATCTATTTCACGATGCAGTTTACAAATCCCATCATTCTGAATTTGCTTCATTGAGAAGTGAATTATCTGTGGCGCCCCTATCTTGCAAAGATTGACAAAATCAATCACTGGACTACCGGGTAGGTCTCATTTTAGTGTGAATGAAGTTCTACCGACCATTGTCAAAGTAGAGTTTTTTACCACTCAGTGGTACTCAGTGGTTCATTTCTAATAAAATAAGATTTTGTTCCATTTTGTTCATCAATTAAACAGAGTGAAAAGTCATGGAGGTCACAGCCTACTTGCTACTCCATGAATAAAATAAAATTAAAGGACATATTTATATTGCACTTTTAAATGAAATTCTAATAAGTCATGGAAATATTTTGGTACAAGTTATAATGTTGTAAATGATTATTTATTATCATCATTTCGGTCATCCAGGGAATCTTAGGAATTTAGGTTAGATATATTTCCTGGGTTCTGTGGCTAGGTTAGGTTATGATGGTTAGGTTAGGTTTGGTAAGATCAAAATCATTCAGAACACGTAATAAAAAAGTTTGGAATACATAGGTATGACCGAAACGATAACATTACCAATGACTGAATAAGTGTGCAGTTAAATTTCAAATTAAGAAATAAATTATTACTGTACTGTACTTGTTTGACCCAAATTTATCTTTGCTAACATAATTTGACCCCTAATACAACTCTCAACAATTTCCTTTATGTAAAGTTTCTTATATATATATGTTAATAAACTGACAGAGCGCTTCTGGGATTTCACCACATAATCTTTGCCTTGGTTGCACGTACACCAAGTTATTTTCATTATTATCAAACACCTGTGTAAAATTTCCTGGATCTATCACTAAGTAGTACCACTATGGTGAAATGAAATCCTGGACAATAAATTACAAGAGTGAGAAAACAGCCACGTACACACTCTAGTTTAGAGTAGATGAGAAACGCCCCCAAGAGGTCAAAACTCTCCGTGTACAACAGTTGGCTATTATGTATTGCTTCACATAACACCCTCATTACCTCCCAACAATATCCTTTAGCTGATGATAGCTGTAATGAATGCGTATTTATTACCTATAGCCTCTGTTAGTAGTTCGGGGAGGTATTCTGTACACGAACACCTCAGACTTGACAAGCAATACACTCTCGTAGTCATCCATTGCTGACACTCACACTGCAGGGCCGCCTATCACATCCAGTTTGTGTATTAACGATCTCCTCAATTGCAATAACCAACCAGAAGCCTCATCAAAATCTTATATCAATATATTTAAAAGTTTTAAATGTAATTCCTATACGTTCTGTAGGAATTTATTAAAATAAAATTGTTGGTAATTATAATCACATCACCAGAAATTTATAAAAGTACCCGGAACTACTGTGGTAAACACGATACAGAATACAACCGGTAAATTCAATTGCCTCAAAGATTTAACTACACTTAAATTCACACAAAGTTTACAGAACAGTTATAAATACGTCTGAGATCATATAAAGATATTTTAAGTGCTATAAATGTATGAAGCCAGGTCTATATTTAGCAGGGCCGGATCCAGCTCGATGCAACCAAAGCACTTGCATCGCTCAAAAAGTCTGACCGATGCAAAGAATCATTATACTGTACATTGGTCAAATAATAACCTATCGGTATTGACCTGCATGGCCACCAACTTCTGACAGTGGCTGTCACTTTCTGTACCCGAGTGATAAGTTTTCTGATCTTCAACTCCTGATATCTCGGTTATGGGTAAATGCGTCAAAAGAGTAAATTTTTTATCATATTCGCCACTTATCAGCTTACTAGCTTACTTACCATTAGAAAAATAAAATTATCGAATCATGCCCTCTCCAATAAAGTGATCAAAGTAGTGACACTACGGGCCAGAACAGACATACAGTTGCTAGCTGGATACAGTAGTGATACAGTGGGCCAGAACAGACATACATTATCATTTATGTTAGTTAAACAATAGTTTTATATAAAATATATATTTTGCAATGAATTTAGTTAAGAATTATGTTACGTTAGGTTAGATTAATTTAGTGTGGGTTAAAGAGATATAATATTGTATGTATTCTTTTCCAAAACAGTTTATTTAAGTTGTAGTACATTTGTCTTTGTTAGTTTAATCGTATCACTTGAAGATTAGACACCCCAGCTTATTTCATCTGAAGATTAGACGCCCCAGCTTATTTCATCTGAAGAATAGACGCCCCAGCTTATTTCATCTGATTTTATATTAAACACCCCCACGTGACCTGCGGGGTTAGGTTATATTAGTTTAGATTAGATTAGGTTAGGTTAGGTTAGGTTAGCTTGTTTACTCACCAGGTGAAATAAGCTAGGGTGCCTAATTTTCAGCTGAAATAAGTTGGGTTGTTAATCTTCAGGTGAAATATACTGAGGTAGCTAGACGGGACGAAGAGCATAACAGACCGAATGTGAAAAGGACCTGGTGTGTATATTGACAAATGAACTGAAGTTCTTGGGCCATTGTGAGCAGATGGTGAATCAAGCAACTAAACTAGTAGGTCTTATAAGAAGATCGTTCAGATATTTAGACAGTCCCTCGTAACGACCTGCGAGAGTGAAGTGGTTCCCCGTCTGGGGTACTGTCACCCCGTCTGGTCCCCGAGATATGCCAGGGACTGTCAGTTGATTAAAAATGTTCAGAGGGCCACCAGATTGGTGCCTGCACTAAGGCACCTCACTACCCAGAGCTTAGAACGCCTGCAACTGCCTAGCTTATGATATAGGCGGGTAAGGGGTGACTTAATTGAAGTTTACAAACATCTCAGAGGACACACCCAGTTGAGTGTCCATACCTGGAGCTGGCGGACGCCCGCCCCACTTGGGGTCACAGCTCAAGGTTGAAGAAGCCACAAGTCCAGAAAATTGTGAGGGCAAACTTTTTTGGAGTGAGGATTGTGAACTCTTGGAACAATCTGCCAGAGTGTGAGCTGTTTCAAAACCAGACTTGACCAACATTGGTGCAAGTACAGATACATCCTGGAGCCGGTGCATGCCCAGTACTTGCCAACAGTGCATAACAGAGACGTGACCGACCGCTCAAGCCGCTAACGAGTGGCGAAGAGGATAAAAGTAAAAGATAAAAAGTGTAAAAAAGAACTAAGAATACGGCGTTGTGGTATGGTGTGTAAAACGTCCATAGACCTTTTGAAAAAAAAATCTACAAAAACTGAAAGATTGCACATACAAAGTTGAGGTCTGGGTCCGGCCCTGTTTAGTGTAATGCAACAATTTTGTCTATGGTTATATAAACAGGTGTTTTCGCTGAATACTGAAAATGAAGTAAAGTTAAATGAATAAATAATTGAAGCTACATTATACGTCAAACAGAACACAAACTGTTATCGTTTATCGTGCTTAAGATAATTACCCAGTTTTCTTTTCATTTATGTGACCCATAATTGCGATATCGGTTAAATTAAAAGAAATAGAAAATAGATTCTCCTGAAAATCAATGCGGCCGACAGCGAACATATCTCGGCCAGATATAGGGAATGTATCGGTACAGAGCTGTGTGGACTGTGGAGCACAAGGCAATGTTGTGGCGCCAGGCTGGAAGTTGCTAAGGGATCTGTGCCGCCACTTACAGTACGATACTTATTCGTGATTTTACTGATAAATAAAACTAAACCATCAGCTTCTCAGTACGTCCTTGTAAGTCACGTATCTTCAGAATATGAGGCATTTTTTTGTGCTTCGCAGATATATAAGGAAAATACCTGTGATTCTCTGCATGCAAGTAATTAACGGGATGGACATTTTGCATTGGTATGACACATTCCCCGGTCGTCTCTACTTGGCCGCCATAAACTCACCAGTACTTGTGAAGGGGAACTTGTTTCTCCGTCTCCGACAGTGAAGGATACTAACTCAGGGTTAATTCTGGACCAAAGCCTCTATACCTTATCAATCATCTTCACCTCTGTACGATACATTAATCAGCACCATTATATGACATCTTTTTGACAGCTTCTAACACCTGGTTTATATTAAAAATGGTCATCATCTAATATATATAAACAAAAGTGTTAATTCTTTAACTAGATCAACTATTCACACTCTTCTACCAGACTTGAAGCAGCAAGCGTGCCCCAAGCAGAAAATACCAGGCTTACGAGCTGCCGAACACCTTCCAGCAGATATCTTCATACAAAGCCCAATCTTACACAACGATCACCTTCCTAGAATGACCAGCTAGCTTCCTATAGTGTTTACATTGTGTTAATATTTGAGGGATGTTAAGTGAGGCGGTGGTGGTGTGTGAGAGTGATGGGGTACAGCCCTAAGAAGGAGAGGAAGCAAGGAGTACTCATGGCGCTCTGGACCAAAGTGTGTCGCCTCATTAACCTCGCCGTAGCCTGCATCATGGGCTTCACCGCCCTCCTCCAGGTGAGTCAGTGACCACACACAGTGTATAGAGAGCCCCCTGGTTAATCTTGGGAGAGAGATATTGAAGAACTACTGGTTAATCTAGGGTGAGAGAGAGATATTGAAGAACTACTGGTTAATCTAGGGTGAGAGAGCCATGAAATAAAGGACTTAACTCTTTAAAACTGCTGAAAAATTTACACTTGGTTCATAGTAATACCCAGACACAGGCAAATATGATCGTGTGCAAATAAACTACTTGATAATAATAATAACAATAATAAAAACAACAACAACAATAATAATAATAAAAAAAATTTAATAATAATAATAATAATAAAGAAAATAATAATAACGACAACAACAATGATAATAATAATAATAACAATAACGACAATAATAATAATAATAATAATAATAATAATAATAATAATAATAATAATAAATTTAGGCATCTTCGTCTGTGATCTTCTAGGTCTTAATTCACAGTTAAAACTCACTATTAGGAAACAATTTCATGTATTTCATGTTTTCTGCCTGTTTGTGAGTCTGTCTGTCTGTGAGTCTGTCTTCTTTCATAGCAGTACGGACCCAGATTATCGCCTGAGGTCAATATAATATAATTCTGGCATATTGTTTTGACCCCCCCCCCCCTCTCTCTCTCTCTCTCCCTCAGCTATATAAGAGTGGTTAATGCCATGTTGTACGTTACAGATGGAGAGACCTGACGCCCTCATCTGGGTGGTGAGTATTATAACACAGTTTACTATGATCAACACACACACACACACACACACACACCTGGGGAAACCTAACCAAGATGGCGACTGACGACTTAGCAATAATAATAATAATAATAATAATAATAATAATAATAATAATAACAATAATAATAATAATAATAATAATAATAATAATAATAATAATGACTAATAATAATAATAATAATAATAATAATAATAATAATAATAATGA